>JASDQU010306440.1:0-16669 GCA_032191745.1 Picea mariana | reverse complement strand
TCATCACCAACTAGTGATTTCATTATGGGGAGGTTTGCTTGATTGTTTTCTTCTCATATTTGTAGCGTGTGTTGTTTGTTTTCCTTAGTGGACCTTAGGTCGAGTCAGTGCCAATGGCATCAACTCCTGGGAGTAGGAATGGAGGAACCACTTTTCCCGATGAACCTTTCACCTTTCCTTCTTTTGGAAACATTGGTCCTCCCTGCATTGCCACATTGATTCTTCTGGGGCTCACTATTGGACTACCGGTTTGGTTGTTCCCCACTCCAGTGATCTTGAATATTCCCAGTGATTTGAATGCGCCTAGTGCTTCAAATGTAATAACACCACCCACACATCAACCTCATGTCGACCTTTCTCCTTCTTCACCTGTTAGGTCTCCTTCCTTTTCTCCTTCTTCTCCTAGTGAAAGATATAAAGAGAGTTGTCAGGTTGATAAGAAGAAGAAGAAATAGAAAGAGAAGAAGAAGAAGTACCATAAAGGGACCAAGCCTCAAACCACATCAGATCATGTTGGATCCAAGAAACCAACTATGGTTAATCATACTGGGAGTGTCGATAAAGTCAACAATATTAAAATTAAGAATCCTAAACCCAAATTCCCTTGTAGTCTTTGTAAGGGTGACCACTTTCTGAGGGATATCCATGGTCTCCCCAAGGTATTAGAAATGTGTTCTTCCACATCATTGGCCCCTGTAGGACATGTTGGTGACAACCAGTCATCTAGTGACATTAAGGTTGGTAAGAAGAAGAGAAATGTAAAATTCCCTTGCTTGTTATGTGAAAGTGATCATTACTCTCACTATTTCCCTCATATGGATGAGGCTTCTTATATTTTGGAAAATATTGAACTTCCAATTGGTTATCATAATATTTCTCCCAACCATCATTGGTTGATGGACTAGTCAATATAGTTCCATCCTCAATCAGTCTAGTTGATCAGGTGGTCATTCTAGTTTCATCCTTGGTTGAACCAAAAACCCAAGTGAATGATCCAGTTCCATCATCGATCAACCCTACTCTTCACCTAAAAAGTGAAACCCAAGTTATTGATCCAGCTCCATCCTCAGCCAGTCCCACTCTTCATCTAATGAGTACCAAAGTGGTTGATCTGGTTTCATCATCGGTCGATCCCACTCCTCCCTTGAGGAGTTCCCAAGTGGTATATCTGGTTTTGTCATCAGTTGATCCCAATCCTCCCTTGAGGAGTGCCAAAGTGGTCGATTTGGTTCCGCCATTGGTCGATGCCACTCCTCCCTTGAGGAGTGCCAAAGTGGTCTATCTGGTTCTGCAATCGATCGATCCCACTCTTCATCTAAAGAGTACCAAAGTGGTCGATCTGGTTCCATCATTGGTCGATCCCATTAGCACCATAAGTCACCTCTAGATTGCGGTAGACGTAAGACTAGTACCCATCAGGTTATATGTCATGGTTAATGGATTTAAAGAGGTCAAAAGGGGAAGACTCAAGAGAATATCATTTTAACTCGGAAAACTAGGGCAATACGCACAAGAAAATGAGGTATTGATCAACTTCATCCAGTAAGTTGTAGTAAGGGTGAGTAGGAGGAAGAAATTGAGGTGAATATGTAAAGGTCTACTCTAGACATCAGGTCTTCTAGCAACCTAAGGAGGAAAAAATCTAAAAACAAGATCCTCTTGAAGTCAAAGTTTCAGGAAAATCAAAATGCTATAACTGCACTGCAATCAAACATCCATTACAACACAGTCACCACAATCCATGTGAATCCTTCAATCATAAACATTTAGTATGAGATGCAAATAAGATGGAAATAGAATTTGACTTTCAGTAAACAAGAAATCTCAAATCAAGTTACATAACCAGAGAACCAGAGATTCATTAAAACATTACAATACGGGAGCTTAGCTCAACCATCAACCATAACAAAATATCAAAACTACATACATATACTCAAACATTCTCCCAGCAGAGGCATGCTCGAGCTTCTTGTCCAATTCCATACGTATGTGTCTTCTCAGCCAGACTGCACATGCAGTCTCCTCTGCACATGCCTTCCCCTGTCAGATTCAAGCTCTGCTCTGCTAGTCCTCTCTGGATTTCCATTTATGAGGTGAAACGAGGTTTCGACCACCTCCCCCATTTCCATTAGCTGCATTCATTGGGAAGGGGATGAGGCTTAACACCCCACAAACTATCATGCACCGCTAGTGGCCCTTTAAGGTCACCTGACAATATTGAAACCGTGATGGTTTCACTCTGTAACGAACGGGGGCATTTTTGGCCTTTGGCACACACGTTGTGAATTTTTCACCCTTTCCTAAATGTGACCTCGAGCCATGACCTAGCACTTATCTCCAAAGGGAACCTCTAGATTTCACCTTTCGGGTGCTTTGATGTGAGCCACTCCTGACTCTCCTGATTCCTGAGCTTCCGAACTAGATCCTAGCGAGCACTAGCTTCCAATTCCCGTAATCATTTTTTGTCGTTGATCTCTCCCAATGAGATCAACGACCCAGATTTAATCTTTGCTCAACCTTGGTTTGCCTGATTGAATCTCTGTCGTGAAATATAAACTTGTCTACTTGCTTGATTTGATTCTAGAACAAACTGCTCTGAACACTGCGCTTTGACGATTCTTGTGAAGACCACGAAGTTGGACAACCTGTTGCCCTTGACAACTATATTTGATAACATTTTGCTCCATAGAGGATGGGATGCTCCCTGCGAGCTGCCAAGAATAAGAATTTCCAGTCACCTTATGCATTGGGCTATGGATTCATGCTCAAAAAACGTGTTCTCTAGAAAGAGCTTATTTATGTATAGTCCTAGGCTAATGGATTTTTACAAATAGTTAGGTGAAAGAAAACTTCCACCATAACCTCCCAGACTGCTTGGTGACATAACTCTTATTTTCATTGCAAATGATCCACAAAAGGTAAGGAAATTATGACAATGAAATTATTTTGGAACACTGACAATACCCCCAAATGATGATAAGATAAATAATTTTGCAGGCTCCAATTCTTTTGGAAAACATAGTTCCATATATAACCCCACAGGGTTGCAAAATTTATAATCAGCAAAGCTTGACTGGTAAAAAATTACCTCTTGTACTTCATTGCTACTCACCCATCATTCGATGTTCTCAAAGTATACAGGTGGATGGAGGACAGATGCAGGTTGGCTAATCCCAGGTGATATTTTCTCACTTATAGTTTCCAGGACAATAATATCCTCTGCATTTCCTTTATAAGAGCAGCAAACAAACTCTGCCTTCGACTCTAAAAAAATAGGAAAAAACATAGAGGAACCTTCCCTAGCTTTTTCTTCTAGCTTTTCATCTATCCCATCTTCATAGTCAGGAGAAAAATATTCTACAAAATACACTTTCTCTTCAACATTGGGATATTCAGAAGAGACATGTTGATCTTCATGAACGCTTAAAGCAACAGACATGTCTGATATGATGCCATACGTTTCTATGTTATCTCTCTCATAATGAATATCATTCAACACCTCGTGCTCTTCATGGAAAATGCTTTCTTCCACAATAACAACTTCATCACAAAACTGATATTTGTGATAGGCATAATCTTTATAAAATAAAGAAAACTCATCACAATAGTTTTCATAAAGACACTCAGCTAGAAAATAATCTTTATAAAATGAATTGAAAACTGCATAAAAAATGGTCAAAGACCTAATTCTTGCAACAGGAAGAGATCAACACCAATCATGAGCAATTCCATGTAATGAATACTTGAAAAGATTAATCTGAATATCTTCATGCAGGATATGAATTCGATGAATAAATTCATGAAAGTCCAGCAAATAGTCAGCGAGTACTTCACACCCTTTTCCTCGGAATCTAAGATGGCTACTTTTCCATTCATCTCTACTAGGTGGTGGGTTAGGGAAACCAACTATTTTTGAAAAATCACAAAAAGAAAACCTCTGAGCTAATATCTGGTCCATTTCAAATCAGTGGAGTCTCCATTGGGTTCTTTAGTCATGAATTCTCTAGGTGAATGATGCGTAGCCTGAAAGCGTTTGGTATTTTTTCACCATTAAAAACCATATCTGGTCATTATTGTTCTCCCGGAGAGCTTTTCAAGCTCAAACAATAGCAAAAAAAATTCTGAGAAAGATTTCCTGCTCTTTAATAATCCTCTCTGGGTCAACTGAAATAGTGGAGTCACCAAGTGAACAGTTGAAATCTTCAATGGTTCTTATATATGATGCACCTTTAGAATCAGAAGCTTCTTTGACGTACTATCCTAGGGAAAAATTTTCAATTCATTCCCCGGCAATGGCGCCAAAAATGTTAGCACCAAAAGTCACCTCTAGATTGCAGCAGAGGTAAGCGTAGTACCCATCAGGTTATATGTCACGATTAATGGATTTAAAGAGGTCAAATGGGGTAGACTTAAGAGAATATTGTTTTAACTCAGAAAACTGGGGTAGTACACACAAGCAAATGAGGTCTCGATCAACTTCATCCATTAATTTGTAGTAACAGTGATTAGGAGGAAGAAATTGAAAATAAGATGTAAAGGTCTACTCTGGACATCAAATCTTCTAGCAACCTAAGGAGGAAAAACCTATGAAAACAATATCCTTTTAAATTCAAAGTTTCAGGAAACTGAAAATGCTATAACTGCACTACAATCAAACATCCATTACAACACAATCACCACAATCCATGTGAATCCTTCAATCATGAACATTCAGTATCAAACGCAAATAAGATGGAAATAGAAGTTGACTTTCATTAAACAAGAATTCACAAATCAAGTTACATAACCAGAGAACCAGAGATTCATTAAAACATTATAATACAATAGCTTAGCTCAACCATCGAACATAACAAAATATCAAAACTACGTACATATACTCAAAAAATTTCCTAGCAAAGGCGTGCTCAAGCTTCGTGTCCAATGCCATACATCTCTGTCTTCTCATTCATACTGTGCATGCAGTATCCTCTGCGCATGCCTTCCCCTGTCAAACACAAGCTCTACTCTACCAGTCCTTTCTGGCTTTCCATTTATGGGGTGAAATGAGGTTTCGACCACCTCCCTAACTTCCATTAATTTCCTTCATCGGGAAGGGGATGAGGCTTAACGCCCCACTGACTATCATGCACCACTAGTGACCCTTTAAGGTCACTCGACAATCTTGAAACTGTGATGGTTTCACTCTGTAACGAACGCGGTATTTTTTGGCCTTTGGCGCATACCTTGTGAATTTTGCACCCTTTCCTGCATGTGACCTGGCGCTTATCTCCAAAGGGCTCCTCAATATTTTGCCTTTCAGGTGATTTGATGTGAGCCACTCCTGACTCTCCTGATTCCCGAACTCCCAGACTAGAGCCTAGCGAGCGCTAGCTTCCGATTCCCATAATAAATTTCTTCCTTTGATCTCTCCCAATGAGATCTACGACCCAAATTTAATCTTTTCTCAACCTTGATTTTCCTGATTGAACCTCCATCTTGAAAGATAAACTTGTCTTCTTACTTGATTTGAGTCTAGAACAGACTACTCTGAATGCTGCACTTTGATGTTTCTTGTGCAGACCATGAACTTGGATGACCTACTTCCCTTGAAAACTATATGTGATAACAGATCCCACTCCTTCCTTAAGGATTTCCAAAATGGTGGATCTGGTTACACCATCGGTTGATCCCACTCCTCCTCTAAAGAGTTCCAAAGTGGTCGATCCCTCTCCTCCCTTGAAAAGTGCAACCAAAGTGGTCGACCTGATTCCACCATGCGTCAATCCCACTCCTCATTCAAAGAGTGAGGATGTCGCTCAGGTCCACCTCATTAATATTGATTCACCTAGATAAGGGGGTACTCTTCCCATATCAATGGCACCCCCTTCAAGAAATCATATGATTTCTATTGATTGGAATTATTTGATAGAAACTCATCTTCCCTCTTACATTCATTTCCAAATCACTATGTAGGTTTGTGATAGGAATATTCCTAACATTGTAATAGATGAAGGTGCTTCTGTTAGCATCTTATCCGTTAATGCTTGGCAATTTTTTGGTTACCCATAGCTTGTGCTCGTGACTCAGAATTTGTTGAACTTTAACAGACGAGTTAGTCAACCTTTAGGTATCCTTCCTCAAGTTTCAGTTACTTTGGGAGGAAAAATGGTCTACATCGATGTGATGGTAGTTCATGACCCCTTGGAATTTAACCTACTCCTTGGGAGAGACTATGTCTACATTATAAGAGCTTTTGTGTCTACTCTCATTCGAGTGATGTGTTTCCCTCACAATGGAAACATAGTAATGATCGACCAACTTTCATTCATTGACCCTCATCCGATGGCCAACCATCCACCTTCCCTATACGGTCCTTACATGTTATCAATGTTCGCCCCGCTTCAGGTCAATTTTGTAATGACCTGCCCCATGCGTTCAACCTCGCACGAGAATGAATCTCTCCCTTCTCCTGACTTAGATATCATAGATGTTGAGTCAAGTATTTAACTATATCTCATAGATTTTGAGTCGAGTCTATTGTTAGATGTCATAGCAGAACCTTCATTTCATCCACCCTTATCCCTTTTCTCCATCTAGTACAGAAATTGGTGACAACCTCAAATTCGGTGAATGAAATGAAGCTTGGGGGGGCATGTCTCTAGACTTTGATTATCATTCTGGAGTTATGCTGCTAGATTTTCAATCTAGGGGAAAAGTACCAACCATCCATGGGTATCCCTCCCTTTTGAAATTACGTTGGGAATTTACAAGCATAAGTTTAATTTTGTTTAAATCTTGTGTAAAAATGAAACCAATACCAAGCTTAGTCTTTGTTCTTTCTTGTGCTCGTAAATACATGATAATGTAACCAAGTAAACTTTTATCACTTTTTCGGACTCATAAAGGTTATACAAAAAAGGA
Organism: Picea mariana; assembly: GCA_032191745.1. Classification (NCBI taxonomy): domain Eukaryota; kingdom Viridiplantae; phylum Streptophyta; class Pinopsida; order Pinales; family Pinaceae; genus Picea; species Picea mariana. Next base: position 9,769 of record JASDQU010306440.1, on the reverse strand, counting down.
ACCCCCTGGAGTCTCCTTTAAGCTCTTTTCAGACTCTTTAAACATGAAAATATTGTTGAGTGATCGTGCTTCCTTTCACACTCATTAAAAGGTTTGAAAGGGTGTCTTTCAAGTGGTAGTTTATCGCTTTTTCCGCCTCGCGAGACTAAAATTATGAAAAATGACAACCATGGAGTTGCCTTTAAGTTCTTTTTAGACTCTCTAAACATGAAAAACCACCGAGTTTTCCTTCTCTGGACTCGCTAAACAACACATTGAAGGGCCCATATGGGTACGAACCCTTACTTCTTCTATTTAGTTAAATAAAGGAAGAGGAACTTACCGAAGGTGAGTTATATCGAGCATGTGTTATCCTACATGAGCTCATTAAATTAAAAAGAGGTACTCATCTATCTGGGTGGGGGAAAAATTGAAGGAAGTGGGTCAAGTTTTTTAGAATCCTTTATGATATCTTTTGTCACCATTTAAGATGGCACCTGTTTGCGTCTCATCTTACAGTTGGGTAATCTACTTGTCTCTGAATCATACCAATTCCATGTGTAACCATACTTTTTCGTCCAGTCGAAGAGTACTATTATTGTCGTCACATTACATTATTGGTACTCGTTCAGTCAATGCTTCCAAGTCAGTTGTCCTACCTCATCATGATCAATGGAAGTTTCACTTCGAACCATCCATCTGCAATATTTCCATTTTTCATTTCCTGTGTCAGTCTGTTACACATTATTTTGGTCACCCTGATGATGATTCTGCAAGCATGTGTTCAAGCTCTCAAAAAAATATTTTACATGATAAAAATGACTGTGTTCTTCCCCTACAAGGCATGTTTTTAGAATGGTGTTGTAGGATGACAGTAGTACACAGTGCGTAAATCCTTGATTTCCATAGGTTGCTCTATACTTGGCTTGCGAGGTTTCCGAAGGCTGTTATATAGGCAAGGTGCAGTGGAGTTTGAAGCTAAACAAAGGAAGAAGTTCACGAAGGTTATAGAAGGAGAATCTTCTAGAATGTAGGGTGGCGTCCATGTGATTGTGATCCTATTGGCTTCTTTGATTTGGTGGGATCATTCTCATCTCTTTAACCACTTCTCATTCTCCTATATAATGATAGGTTTCTCATGGAAAAGGTTAAGAAAGATTAATCAAAGAATTGATGAAAGAATAGGTTGAAGACTATGTGAAGGATCCTATTGCAACTGATGCTTGAGGTCTCCATTTGTCCATCAAGCCTTTGTGGACCATCTTCATACAAATTCACAGCAAGTGTATGTGTGTGTTGGAACAAAGAACCACTAAAAGAGAACTTGCGACATCAAGGCAATTTGGTTGTATATTCCACTTTTAATTAATATAATATGAATACATGTTTCTTTCCCATAAAATCATCAACATTTTATTACATGACTCTTTGATCAAATGTTTAGGTTTTCATTGAATCTATTATTGTTGCTTTCACTTTTGTTGGTTTGTGTCATTGCAGATCTGATCTCACAAGAGCACTAGAGCGAAGCAGGGACAACAAAGATATAAGGAAGTGATATCTAAAGGTATGTCATCCATTCCTTCTTTGGTAGTAAATTCAATGATTGTAACTTATGGAAAGCGTCATGTCCTGTCTTTTTTTTTTCTAGATCCAGGTGGATCTAGGGAGATTAGTTTATATTCGCATTCACCAATTTATCCAATAAAAAAATTGTCAACTTCACTGGGGATACGACTTATTTGTGGTTTTTTGTTGGCCATATTATTTTAGCCTAACTTTCTTTACTTTATTTCAGTCTCTGAGTCTGTGGGAGATCCAACCAGACTCTCTGGATTTGAAAGTTTCCTTAGATTCTTTATCCTCTTTCCAAAATTTATTTTCTTACAAACACTTATGTATTGTACCCATGCATAGCCTGCAGAAACTTTTGATTTCCACACGCTAACTATTTGTACCAGTGCATACTTTCCATGACCTACCCACATCTAGCCTACAAAAACCCTTGATTTCTGCACCGTAATATACTGCTAGGTTGCGGTAACGTCTGTAAAAGTTTTTGGTTTGGGTCCTGTCATCTTTTGATGCCCAATTTTGCTTTAGCCAACTGGGAGGAACTTTTAATGCCAATATTTAACTGATTTCTAAGTTTGAAACTTGTTGTGGATTGGTTTTCAGAGATCGAACACCTTTCTTAGTCATCCCGTTTTACCTCTTGATTTTTATCAACAAGGATATAATCTCTGATTTCGCATCTGAGTGCTTGATTGATTAAAAGTCTTTTCATTGGATTTCAAGTTTTGGATTGATTACATTTTCTGGATTGCTTGATGATTTTTCATTTTCATTTGGTGAAACACTTTCTTGTCATTTTTACTTTTATCTTCATTGAAATTTTGGTTTGGGTGCTTATTGAGTGTATCAATTTTATTTGATTACTTGTCCTTTCTTCATTATATCCCTGTGTTGATTTTGGAATGGAAGACTTAAGGACACTTATTCTTTTAAAGTAATCATACAAAAGAAAATTTTTTTCATTCAAATAATTTTTGTTAAGAAGAGAACATTGAGAAATATCATTGTTTATGGTTGATTGCAATTGTGTTCATGCAAGAAGAAAAAGTCCATTTCGTAGCTTACATCATTCCGGAAAAATATCTTCTCCCTGTTGTAGATAGAGTTCATTGAACGAAAGATTGCATCATTCATTTCTATTTTCATATTATTGGGTTAGGTCTTATACAACATTGGTTTCATTTCTGTCTCCCTCTTGCGTAAACAACAGCCTCTAAAAAAATTGCTAAATCTAAAACTCAATTAGTAACTTTTATTTTCTAGGGATCTTTTACACCAACATTAGATAGGCTATAGCTTTGGAATAGGCTATGATACACACTCTCCAAAGAAAAAAAAAAACAATAGCATCTTGTGATAGGGAGTGTTCAAATCCATTGGAAACATTTTGTCTTGGGAAGCCCTTCTCACACAAGGGTCAAACCTGAGGTCACATTGAGATTGGTAGAGTTACTCACCCTGCTTTGTTGGTCTCGGTGTAGAGATTTCACATATTATGGGGGTCTCTTGAAGGTATACCCACAATGATGAGTGGAAGCCTCTCAAGTTGATTTATGGCTATATACCATGCCTTTGTGCGTGAATTTGACTATCGAATGTTTCCCCATGAATCAATTTTGTTCTTGGTAGCCTTAGTTTCCTATCTTCTTAGGGTCTTACATGAGGTGACTGTGGAGGGAAAAGTCTGTATGGTACCTGGAATGGACGTTGGCTAGACTCACTCAAGTTCCTTGGAGGGTATACCCATGATTATGTGTGGGATCTTGCACCAAGGTGTAAGTCCATTAAGCAGGTCATCAACATAATTTTTCCACCCACTCTATCATGTTCCCTTCTTGTCTTGACTTCGCGACATTGGATTTCATCACCAACTAGTGACTTCGAAATAAGAAGGTTTTGTTTTCTTGGTTTGATTCCTATATTTTATTAGCGAGTGTTGGTTGTTTCTATAGTTGGCCATAGATTTTTTCCGTAAAATATTTGGTTCAACCAACGTTGACCCTCCACGTCATTCACGCAGGATGAAGGGACTACCCCCGGAAGATCCAGAAGGCTCTCAACCCTTTCCTATTAATTCACTGGAGGGCTCTCCTCAACAGAGAGAGGTCCATGACAACACACCTTCAAAAGCAGAAATAATTGACTCTTTAGACAAATTCTGAATTGTTTCTGATTCTCTAAACGCTTTCTAAATACCTCTTGGATACAAGAGACGTATTCTCTGACTGAATTCATCCGAAGAACTTGTTGTTGACACTTATGGGATACCAACCAGACCTCTTACCAGCCCTGAAAACAAGGATCCCTTTTGGACTACCGACATATTTCAAACCCCGACTACTGTGTGAGACCTTTACAGCTCGAGGTCAAGTGATGATATACCTATCGTCTATGAATTGCCTGAAACGTTTGCTACCTACACGATACCTCTAGATCACTTTGCTAGTACAACTTGATATCTCTTCATTGGTTCAGACACACAGTCAATTGTTCCTAGCTCGACCATTCCTCTTCAGATGGCCCATTCTATGATGGTCCCACACACTACGACTATTCCCACTAGGAATACAGTGGTTACCCAAGCTCCCATTGGTACACCACTTTTGTCTATACCTATCCTCACACTTCCTCATGGGTACAATGATTTACATACTTCTATCCCCATTCCTACCCAATTTCCATCCAGAGCTTCTAGAGTTTTCACTCCTCCTGGGTACAATGCTACTTTTTGTTTCATTCTGACACCTTCCCAGGTCCACTCTGAGGGGTCTTATTCGCCTTTTATGGGTGGATTTGGCCCTAGTGGATCCAATCCAATTGGAGGCTCTACTCCATCATTCACTTCTGGTTATCATATTCCTTTTGGAGGGAAATATAACACTGGGGGGAAAACTCAATTTGGAGGTCACACCCAAATTGGAACACCACCCCCGCTTGGAGGTTATACCCCACCCTATGGACAGAACATACCAAGATCACTAGCCTAGTATTGGAACCTTCTCATCTAGGGAAATCCAAAATCATCTGGGGGGAAACAACCTCAAATTATCTCTTTCATACCCCCTAGTTTGGGCCAGTCATATCTCGATTCTTCCAATCCCATTTGGGGTTAGAACGTTCATTATAGTGTCCCTTTCCAAGGGAACATACCTAATCAGTACAACCCTATGGGATACATGCCTCCACACTCATGTCTGAAACTGTTAGGACCTTCGCCTCACATATAAACTGCTTATGGTCCTACTGGTATATGGACGAGACTCCCTCCCCAAAGTCACCAGTACCCTCACGTGAATAGACAGTTACCCTTTTTAGCCGCAATGGATCTACCCGACTTGTCTAGAATATTGAATGATCATATCCTACATTCTCCCCATTGGCCCGTTATACCATCCAAGCTACCATTTGACATTCCAAAATTTGATGGTAAACTAGGAGACGATCCAAACAACCATGTTATGGCTTTTCACCTTTGGTGTTCATCCAACTCTTTGATGGATGACTCCATTTGGCTATGACTCTTCCAACAAAATCTTAAGGGTTCGGCTGCAAAGTTGTATATAGAATTACCACAAGGATTATTCACCGAATTTAATACCCTATCCATGGATTTCATCACACATTATCAACTACCAATCCGCTATGAAACAGGAACCGATATTTTGAGTTCCTTCAAGAAAAATTTGGCCACTCATATTTCCGATCACATCCATGAGGGGAGAAGAAGACGATGTTTGATCAAACTCGACCTTCCCGATCAGTTATTGGCAGAACGTTTCACAAAATCATTCATGAATAAAATCTCTCATGACATTTTCATGGGTGGAGTTGTCACAGAAGAACAAGTGATCAGTCGCGCTCAATACCTCGATCTCATTTATTCCTAAACAGACACTCTTTATGACTTGCTCCCTGATTCTCCTCGTCCTTCTACCACCACTACCTCAACTACCCCTGTTGCTTCTCATGTGGTTGATGGTGTGATTGGCACATTCCATGCTCAACCTCAATCTACACAAGCCTCTCACACCAATCCGAAATCTATTGCTTCTAATGTTCAAAGTGATTTGACAAGACTTCTGAGGTTAACTCTGTTCAATCTACCCCTACCGGAAAAAATAAATCTAAAAAAGGAAAGAGTAAGAATAAGGAGGATAAAAATAATACACAATCTAAGAAAACCAAAATGCAACCTACTGATGATAAGGATAAGCACAAACCTTGATACCCTTGCCTTATCTTTGGTGATGATCACTACACGAAAGATTGTCCGAGACGTGCTGACTAAGTTCCTTCGAGCAACCGCAAAGCCTCCCACACCTGTCATTTTGTCCCAACCTTTCCCTTCTCAGTAGCAGGCCCAATTGGTCATTCATGAACAACCCTCTCCTTCCAATACTTCCTATGTCCTTATGTGTACTGGTGATTCAAAAAAGAATGACGTTACCCTTACTACTCGAGCCAAATATTACTCTTCCTCAAAGGCAAAAGTTGATGATATACCAACTTCGTTGGTTCAACTGCCTCCCTCAACTTCACCTCCCAATGGTCCTCTTCATCTTGAACGATCAGGTCTCGATATAGTTCTCCGCCCCCCTCCAAAGGGCGTTGTTCGAAAGTCTGTCTTTAATCCTCATGCACGTGCTACTCAGAACTACAGTATTGTAGAAGATCTTGCGCAAGCACACTCTGCAATATCATCTCTCAAAGTCCTTCAAAGTTGACTTGCTCAACAGAAGGCACTATTAAAGGCTATTGGTGGAATTGATCCTACAGATACAAATTTGATAATTTTTTACCTGGAAGATCGACTTCCAATGCTACCCTCTCAGCTAGCGTTTCAAATAAAAGTTGTTGTCACAGAAAATAATATCTGTAGAACTGTTATTGACGAAGGTGCCTCGACGTGCATAATTTGTGTTGCCTATTGGAAATCCATTGGCTCTCCTCCCCTCACTGAATCACACAACACACTTAAGGCCTTCAATGGCTCTAGATTTAAACCATATGGTGAACTTCCCTCGTTGTCTATTACGTTGGAAGGAAAAATGGTCAATGTCGAAGTTGAGATCTTTTATGCACCTATCAATTATAACCTCTTACTTGGCCATAGTTGGATTGATTCTATTCATGTAGTTGTGTATACCCTTTTCCATGTCGTACATTTTCCACACTAGGGAAAATTCATTACTGTAGACTAGCTATCCTTTTTCAACATTGATTCTCATACTAGAAACATACCCTTTATTTCAAAGACACCTCCTAGGTATGAGAATGTCGGTGTGGGTCTACTAAAAGTTTCAAATTTGATGGGTACATTCCCTATCCCACCATCCGATATTCCACCTTATTTTGTCGCCTCGATCAACATTATTTCCACCTTTGTTCATGAAACCCCTGTGTCTCAGGACCCGTGGATAGTATCTGGCCTCGGTGATTATCTTCGCTATGGCAATCAAATGCCTTTAAGTCTGGTTGAGTCATCTTATCAAGAAATTCAATCGACAACCCCTTCTACCCCCTCTCTTAGTGATTCATCTCCCGATCCATTTCACTTCATTTTTACTACTGACGAGATGATTATGTTTGTTATGTCTATGGAAGACACCCCCTGTGATGATGGACATCATCATTCCATTCTCTTCTTGGAAAAACACACTTTAGAGAGTTACCGACAGATTTAGACTCTGTTGACTGTTGTTGTCATTTCCTCTGTTCCTGAGTCAACACACAATGTGCTTTATGAAGGGAAATTGAGTAATATTTCACCCACTATTCCTCTTCACATATCTATTAAACCTGGAGTTGTTGAAAATGTTCACATCGAAGCCACTTGTTCCGATAACGAAGTCGTCACTTATAAATCTATTTTTAAATAATTCTATGATGTTTTCACTTGGAGTTACGAAGAGATTTTGGGTATTGACCCTGATATCGTTTTACATGAAATTAAGACCTACCTGGACTCTAAACCCATTCGGCAGAGACTTTGCCCAGTCCACCCCCATAAAGTTGTTGCTATCAAACTCAAAGTTTAAAAACTTCTCAAGGATGGATTTATCTATCCTGTGTCTTTAACTGATTGGGTATCCAATCTAGTTTCGGTTAATAAAAAACAAGGCATGATCCCTGTATGCATCAACTATAGGGATATTAATAAATCCTATCCCAAGGACAACTTTCCAACCCCCTTCGTTGAAAAAATCATTGATGATTGCGTCAGGAGTGAAATCTTCTCATTAATGGACGGTTTCTCCGGCTATAATCAGATTAACATTTTACCCGTGGATCAACACAAAACTACTTTCATTTGTCCTTGGGGTACTTTCACCTACCGGAAACTCCCTTTCAGTTTGAAGAACATTGGTGCGACTTTTCAACATGCCATGTCTTATGATTTTCATGAGATTAATCACATCATACAACTGTATCTCAATGATCTACCAGTGAATTCCACGCGCCACCAAGACCACCCAGCCCATCTCCAATCCATTTTCCTTCATTGTTGTTATTATTATATACATTTAAACCCACACAAATGTGTTTTTTGTGTGGATTCCGGCCAACTTATGGGTTTTATTGTGTCACTTCATGGAATTAGGGTGGATTTTTTGAAGGTTTAGGCCATCCTTAATATACCTCCTCCTTCTACTTTACGCCAACTCCCAAGTTTGCAAGGGAAGGAAAAATTTTGCATCGTGTTAAGCCCTATTGCTGGCTCATTACCCCTTAATTGGGGCATATTAGATTAGTAATGCTATTTTATTTATGTCAGATTTAGGACATTAGTTTTAATTTAGATTAGTAATGTTATTTTAATTATGTCGACTTTAGGCCATTATTTGTAACTATACCTCCTAGTCTCCTATATATACCAAGGAGACATTTTCATTTTGAATCATCTTGTACTTGAACATTTTAAGTGGGGTAAAAGGAGGTTTCCCCCTCGAAGAGGCTTATTATCTGAAATTATCTCAGTTTCAAGGCGTTGAGTACTTTTCCTGAGGTTTCTCCATGCTATATTGATGTTTGGTTCTTAACACATGGTATCAGAGCTCAAGGTCTTGGGGTTTTGCTGCTACATCTAAGACACCGTGGCATTTTCGCTATAAATTTTTTTATACAAAATTTCAGAAGGAACCTCTTGGAGGGTATTTAGTATATGGATCACGGTACGTTGGGTTCAAAAGTTAGCTTCTGAGGCCTTATAATTTCGGAGATACAGCCTGTACAAGATAGGGTTATGGAATCATCCTGAAATGAGTCATTGATGAATTTTCGCTATAAAAACGTTTCTGTAATGTTTCAGACCCTGCCCTCCAAAGAAAATTTATAGAAATTAGTAGTGTATCTTTGGTAAAAATTTCAGCTTCTGGGTCATCTTAAATTTGTAGATACACCCTATGTAAGATAGGGTATCTGACTATCCCTATTGACTAGTCTCAAGAAGGTGTTCTAGGTAAAACAATCATAACTTCTTCCTAGAGTATCCAAATTGAGTGGGACTAGTTGCATTGGATCGTGGACAGTCTGTAGTATTTTGGGTGTGAGTTTCAGAATTTGATGTCAATTATTTTGTGTGGGGCATTCTATACAAGTGATATCTCTTGGAAAGGCCAAAAATCGGCAAGTTGTGAGGAAGTTACCGTAAATTCCACTTGGCACATCCAATTTTTATCAGACCTGTGGAATTGCAAAGAATAAATATCATATAAATACCTAAAGGAAAGTTTCATACCCAGAAGGGCCGAAAATTGGGAGATATAATAGAATAAATATTGTCTAGCAGGACCACCTCAAAATCAAGACTCAAAAGTGATATTTGGCCAACATGCCACCCCAAAAAGGGACCTCCTACACCAAATAAGCCTCCATAAAATCCTAATTGGACTCTTGATAAAGGTGAAGAAATGCGTAGGGACATAAATGATTTACAAAAGAAGACGGTAACCAAAGATGAACTACAAGAGATGAGGGATTCAATGGATACTAAGATGGATTCAATGGAAGCCAAGATGGATTCAATGGAAGCTAAGTTGTATACTAAGATGCATTCAATGGAAGCTAAGTTGATGGATTCAATGGAAGCTAAGTTGGATACTAAGATGGATTCAATGGAAGCTAAGATCATGGAAGTAATGAAAAATTTCGTAATAGAGAAGACACCCAAAAGTGAAAATTCATCCCATGAAATTCATGATGAGGACACAAGGAA
>JASDQU010306439.1:135385-165048 GCA_032191745.1 Picea mariana | reverse complement strand
ACTTCAAAGAAAATTATTGTGCTCTATTAGGCAATTGTGTATATCATTAAAATTTAGTCATTGATTGATCTTAATAATTTGAATACTTGCATTATTCTTGAGATTGAAAGAATCATCCTCTAGGCATTGTATACAAACACAAAAAGATGTGGCATTTGCACACTTAAGTGAATATCTTGTTGTCACATACATTTCCTTGAATCATTCATTGAATATCTTTTAGATGAGTTTACATGAAATAGTTATCATTGTATTATCTAAATACTTAGATATACCTCAGAATATCCTATCCTGAGGCCATCTCATCATAATTGGATATCTTGTACTTGACTCCATAACCCCTCTAAGACACTCCATAACCCCTCTGAGACACTGGACTTCTATTGATACTTGATTACATTGCCATGTTGATTTCACGAGCCAACTGTGTGCTTGTCTCCGGGACATTACTTGAATAGATTTTTTACTATCTACTACTTGAGTATTGTCTTTAGGATATTTATTGATATTGATCATTTAATTCTAGGGCAATAGACTCATTGAACAACTGATAGTTATATTCTCGAGTCTTTATGCCCAATGTTTTGACTATAAAATTTTGAAACTATCATGGGTATTGGAAACACTACTTCTAGTTTTTTTAAATGGCATAATTTCACTTTGAGCTTCTCAAAACTTGAATTGTTGCTTTGTTTGTGGCTGGAATATACAATTTTTTATTAATATGCTTTGGAGTACATTATTGGTATTCATGGTATGGAGTAAAATCCCCGAAACGATAGGAGTTTTTATTTAGTACAAATCCTAGGTGTGTGCAACCCTTGTTTAAATATACCTCATTTGTGGAAGAGACTATTTTATTCTTCTACTTGATATTTCACTATTGCAACTAAATGAGATATAGGACTTGATTAAATTTAGTTCCATTCCAATGGCTCTACAATAAATATTAAAAAATTTCTTCAAAGATTCAGCCTCCCTAAGTGAACCAACACTAAAGAGGTGGATATTGTCGACATAAAGGATATGGATTAAGGACAAGCAATCTGTTAATTAAAACAACAAAGAATGAGAAGGGTAGGAAACCTTCAATCTAGTTCTTGAATGGACAGTTAAAGCCTGTGTAATTCAATATAAGACTTAAATACAACCAACTTACTCTGCCATAAGAATTTTGGCTGACCAATCTTAATTACAATTGTCTTTTTTATGTCAATACATTACAGGACTTATTTTGCTACCCCAACATCATGAGTTTTTCTTTCCTCTAGAAATTCAAATTTCTCCACTAATATAGCTCTAGATTAAATAATTTTAATTCATATATGTGAAATATGAGATATTTTCACTCTTTGTTGTTTTCATAAATAAAGAATCTATGTACACAGGTGAAAGATGGGCCCTCAGTAGGCAATGTTACCATTGGTGGGTTGATTAACCTAGTGAGCCATGAAGGAAAACATGTAACAGACAGTGATTTTATGTAAAAGTGGACACCAATCTATTTTGGCTCTACTCACTATATTGATATTTGCCTGGATGAAATTTAGAAAATGGTTGTTGAAATTGGTAAAATAAGTATGTTATTAACTCTTTCAATAATCTAGGTTCAACATTGATTTATCATGAAACAAAATTATTTTACCTGCATGAAAAAATGTTATGGGGATATTGGCAAGTAGTAATCATAGTTCATAATTGTTTTTCAGACTAATTGTATCTGAAAATTGTCAAATATTAAAATTGACTACGGATAGATTATTTGTATAACTACCAAATGCACATATTTTAAGTTAATACATTTCATAGGATTTATGTGTTTCTTATTAATATGAACATTGTACATAGCTATGCCTTTAATTGTTATTTCCATATCGATGAGATATGTATTAAAATTGGTCATATGTTGGATGTGACTATCAACCTCCTAGGGTCTGTATCAGGATCGGGAAGGCTGGCTATCTTCTTTACATGTCGTTGTAGCTTCTAAATTTTAGCTTCTTATTCCCTGGATTTTTCTCTTAGGCATTGATTTTCCACATCTAACAGGAATTCCTTCGATTTAATAGTGACCAACTACTCCATAAGGGAGGTTTGTTGTTGTAAAATCTCCTCCACCCAATGCTCTATATTCAGCTTCCACAATTTGAGGCTCAATATTAAATCCCCTAGCATGGATTGAGAGTCATCACAATGGTGCTTACATCTAGAAATGAAAAGGTAAATTGGATCAACGGTATTGACCATTAGGAGGTTGACTCCAGTGCCAGCTCCCAAGTACATAATGAAAGTGTTATCTCTCCAAGAAATCACTCCCTAACTATAGAAGGGTGTAATTTTGGTAATTTAAATAGATCAATAAACTGTGGAGGAAAAAGGATCAAATCAGATGACATTATAAACTCACATCCATTTAGAAAGACATGGGTCACTTGAAAGACCAAGGATTTCAACTATGCTTCTCATAAGGTTTTAATCATTGTGTGAAAACATGGAGAAGACTCATTATGCTAGCAAGAAATACCTACACAAAGGCATATGTGAATGGCCAGTAATGATAGGTAAGATACTTCTTCATACCAGCAGAAACATATATAAGATTTGTATATAGTAGATGGACAGACATAATAAGCAAATATTTGCAGCTTAAGCTTATGAGTGCACTTATAGGATGAAAACTATATGGCACTAAGACAAACATAAGAAGCAATTTATATAAGTCTAATATACCAACGAAGAGATGGGATGACAACCTTCTATCATTGAGTATACATAAACTTGGAAAGAAAGGATATGAAGGATGAACAAACAAAGAAGATGTCAAGATATATTCATGGACATATCCAAAGGATGAAATGTACAAGTCTCCAAGAATAGAACCAAAGTCCTCAGACTGCTTCCCCCCCATTTGGTGTCTTAGAATTCTTAGGCTTTTATAGCCTTTACATCAAGGTTTCAATATCCTAATTTAATGGACATGAAATACCAAAAATAAACATAATCAATTTGATCTTTTAGAATAAATGATCCAATCTTATCATCATAAGTCGAATTTGACAACCTGGAGAATTATTTGGCAGATTGCTGGTGAAAATCACAAATTTCGAAATCTTTCTTTGATGGTTGGGTGATTTCTGTCAAGAATAAACATGCCATTTGGCTTCATTCCCTTACCATGTACCTTCAAAACTTGATGAAGAGGATGATATAGCTTCTAATAATTATTATCTTTAATTTGAGATCATTCCCACAGATTCTGGAAACAGAAAAACATGATCTAGGCAGAAAGAAGACCGATCTAGACTCTTCAGAGCTTTCGGCATCTTACTAGTCATGTATTTTTACTTTTAGCCACCAAAAGTCAAATATTTTCGGTGGCTTACTAGTCATGTATTTTTACTTTTAGCTGTTGAAAGTCATAGATTTTTGGCGGCTCATTACACTGTATATTTTACATTTAGCTGTCAAAAGCTAAAATTAACCTTTGACCTATTTTTAGAGGTGAAATCCTCATTTTATTGNGAGCCTTTCTCAAAACCTCTAAAACTTTAAGATTTAAAAAAAACTCTTCTACCTAATGATCCTCTTATCATGTGATTTGGGAAATATTAGCAACTGATTTTTTATCGCTAACAGAAAGTATGGTTCTGTAGCTTTCTAGTCTAGGCTTATTCCTGTGTGAATGGCATAATTTTTTTTTTTAAAAACCCCAACATTAGTTGCTCTAGCGATGAATAGGTTAGTCTCTTGTATAGCCATTTGGTCTCTTAACTAAGTTTTCCAGGGTTGTCTTGGTCGCTCTTGCGACTAATATTATTCGTTAGACTGACTAACATTAGTTGCTAGACTGACTAATTATTGTCGCTAGAGTGACCAAGGTTATGTTTTTCTTAGAGATGCTAGCAAGGCTTGTGACTAAAGTGGGTTGCTAGACTGACTAATCTTGGGGGATGGACTGACGAATGGTAACTTTTACCTATTGTGTATAGGATTATTTTCCTGGTCGCTAGATCGATGAAGATCCATGTGTGGTCACTAGACCGACAAAAAAATTCCGACGAAAAAAAGAAAATCATCTTGGTCGCAACAACGACCCTATTTCGACGAAACTTCATTGCTACTTTATCTCAAAAACGTTCAAATTTAGTAGTGCGACATTTGATATCGTCGATGGCCAGTGGATTAGGGTTCAACGAGTTTCAAAAAAAATTTCATTCAACCAAAGGAAATCTCTGATCATCGATGGATGATGAGTGAGAATCAACATATTTAGTGAAAAGTTCAAGTTCTTCAAAGATACACTGTCGATGGCCGATGAAGGAAAAGAATTTGATGACATGTCATGCCACATTATCATCCACATATCATGCCACATCATCATCGACATGTTATTCCATGTCATCCCAGTTGATGACTCGGGATGAGGAGTCATGCCATGTCAACATCCATGTGTAATTCCATGTCAGTATAATTGACACGTCAACAAAGAGATGGTCGATCACCGATGGTTGAGGTTCGGTGAGATTTGTCAGCAATCTTGGTTTGTCAGGGAATATGACAGATGGATGATGGTCGATGATCGATATTCGACGTGATTCATGGGAATTTGTTTCTTGCAAAGAAAAAATGGTCAATGGTCGATGACGTATGATCTGGGGAGATCAATGGGAAAGTATGTCTTGTAAAGAAAATCATTGATTTTCGATCGTTGATAGAGAGAATATCAATGGTATATATTACTTTTGATTTGAGATTGATAGTGTAGATTGCACTTAGGAAAAATTGTTTCTCCTATTTTTATATGGTTTTACTTTTTCCTCCTACCATGAACTAGTTCCATTCTTCATTTTCCCTTGCAATTGATTTAAAATTAAATGCATTATCTATTTCTTCAATTTATTTTTCTTCCCCTATAAGCTTAACATCATTTTGTTATATCTCTACACCTCCATCTTTAGGTTCCCCATTGTTTCTACTAGTTCTAATGATTTAATAATTTATCTATACCCATTAGACTCTGTCTCCTCATGTAACACCCCATTTTTTATCCCTATGAACTAGAATGCATTATGTAATTGTGACTTAAGTTGGTTAGATGGTAAAGTTGGAAAGGGGTTGGAGTGCCTAGGAAATGTAATATTGCTATATATGTAATAATAAAATACATGTTTAGCTACAATATAGAAAAGGACAAGAGATATGGGGATATGATTCCATGAAATAAGGGGATAAAGGGGCTAAGTATTTCATTTATATTTTATTTACCCATTTTGGTTTCATTAATAAAAGTGGTTACATGAGCTTCTTGGGGGGAAGACAATGTGGTTCTTGAATTCATGTAATTATATTAACACCTCTTTGGGCTATTTGGGGGTTCACTTTTACACACTTTCCTTGGGGTTCTTCACATTTACTCTTTCTCATTTGTGTGCTCTTGGTATGGGAATGGAAACAAATGGTTGGAGGTAAAGAGACATTGCTAGATGGTTGTGATAAATTTTTGATCATTCTAGGAGGGAATGGATGCATCTGTGCATGAGATTGATGGTAGTTTTGAGAGAACTATCTAAAACTAAGAATCCTTGGAGTTTCCATCATGGAGATTTCCTGACCAGTAGAACTAGAGCCATGGAGAGAAATCGAACAACCTAAGGGACTACATGGAAAAGAAAGGGGTTCATTTCTTTGGGTTGTGCAGGCTGGAGGGTAAGAGAGCTGGAAATTAGGATTGTTGTATGGTTGGGAAAACATGAGATCTTGTTAGCTAATTGGTGTGATTTTAGATTTGGCATAGGACCCATCCTTGTGGATTCATATCCCTAGCTCGAGGGTGACTTGTTGTTGATATTTGGAAAAATAGTGTCTATGGTTGGGAGGAACATCGTTGGTGTACAACTAGTTGGTGGATGATTCAATTAATGATAAGTTCTCTATGTGTTTTCTGTATAATGTATATTCCATTGCGTGTTTAGTTATCTCTAAGATGTATTTATGTGTGCATGTTTGCTAGTTATTCATTGTGCATGGCACAATGTTCCTGGATTGGATGGTTTAGTATGTTCTTTATTATTACATGTGTTGAATCCATGTTTCTTTATTTTAAAGAATGGAACAAAAATTTGTAATTGGTCTAAGAGGGTGAATATGAAAATACCTAGGCAATGGATATGTTTTAGATCAATATATGAATAGCTAGATTTAGTATTTGTTGTATCTGTTATCACTCTAAGAAACTCCTTAGGGTTGTAGGCTAAGGATGCTTGGTAAATTAAGAAAATAATGTTTTTTTTGTGTTTATGAAATTGTGGATCAATGGGATAACTCAGTGACTAATGGGAAGAACAGCTTATCAAGTATTTGAATAAATCAGTGCTTTTAGAAATCAATGATCAGATGGAATAATTGGATAGGGTATGAAGAATACTAATCAAGATAACCAAATACAATGAATGCAGGGTCATACAAGATAGTAAGAAGTCTTTTAATTCGAATTTATGAGCTTTATAAGAAGATGACAGTTCTTAAAAGCTGAACTAAATTGAATTAAAATACTGAGTAAAACAATATATGAATAAATCTGATATTGATGGCAAAAGGAAACTATGATTCTATTAGAAGATAAGAGCCTTAGTACAATAGTCCAAGTGTCTCCAGAATCCCCCCCTACTGTCTGTCTTAATTCTGTAGCTTTATAGATTTACATCACAATTCTCAGATCCTAAAAAAATGGATCCGATATTCTAAAAACAGAAAGTAAACTATATTTACAAAAAACTAGGAAGAGGTCCTCAAGATGAGGTCAATTCATATCTAAGAGTAGTAGATTGTTGATGAAGTGCAGTTTTAGCCTCCCAAGGCTATTTGATTTGGTCCTCCAAAGATAAAATTCGAATTTGGTGAAGTGTGCAAAAACCCTGATTTTCTGCCTTTGAAAAAGATGCCAAATGTAGTTGAAAAAACTCTTTTTGACCTTATCCCTCAAAACTAGCCTTTGAATCAGACTTGATAATTCAACAACTGTCCATTTGAAATGGTTTCAAACCATTCAAACTCAAAAAATCTTGATCTGGGAAAAATTTCGGTTATTCTGGCCGTGATAGGCTTTCACCAACTAATTTACCCAAAAATCTACTCCTTAGCTGGTGAAAAGCAGAGCTTTCACTAGCTAACTAGCAAAATTCAAGATGGGTTAGTTGGTGAAAGCGCAGATTTTTTTAAAATCAAATTTCTCAGTCATGGAGAGTCCGTTTTGCATGCTTGAATAGTCGATCGACATCTACAAATCCTAAGATTTCAAATGGTGCTTTCAAATCTGCATTTGGAGCCCGCGAAGCTAGTCAAATTTTCCCTACAATATTAGGCATCATTCTTTCAAAAATGCCAGTCCATTTTTGTTCACTAACATCTAGCTCCAAATAGGATGGAGACCTCCCTACGAGGTCTCCAAGAACCTGGCAGACCCTGTGCCTTTAGTATTGGGCATGGAGTCATTCAACCTTTACAATTTATCATCTGGCTATTTTCCAAAGTTTGTTGTTGTCTTTCCCAATCTTCTTTATCTGTAGCATGTCTGCTTCAAACTCCCCTGAAAATGTTGTTTGCACATTGACATGGCATCTGTTGTAAAATGGAATGACCTTCAGTAACAACTGAAACTATTGAATTGAAAATGTCATCTGCTAAGACCATATCAGATGCCTCCTTTGTGACCTCTTTAGTCTGAGGATCTTCCACGAATCTTTGATGCTAAGTTTTTCTTGATTTGGTGGTTAATCATTTGATGCTCCCATACCTTTTCAAATACTCCAAAATCGCTTTGCTCCAGCTTAATTTTCCAAAAATTTCTTTCTATAGTTTCACCAGCTAATTCACCTTACGATCTACTAGTTAGCTGGTGAAAGTTCTGCTTTTCACCAGTTTACTGGTTATAATTTTTCTCTTTGCGCTGGTGAAAGCTCTGTATTTGGCCAAAAGAAACCTTTCATATTCAAAACTGTTGTTCTCCAAAAACTCAGTGTTCTTTTGATTTATCTCCCTGCAAATTTACAACAACCTATCATTCTTGAGCCATTGTCAGATCTGCAATCAAAATATCTACTAGAACTTTCCAAATGGAATGAACTCGAGGACAACAAAAGGATGTTTTCTTCACTGCAGGAAGAAAATAAGCATATGCTCTGGTGTGAATAGGTCAATTAGATTGCATGCATGTGATAGCATTTTACATAGATTTATCATATCTGAAAGGATTTTGTCATGAACTTCAAAGCTAACTATACTGCATTTGGATTTCCATTCTCATGAACCTTCTATAGTTAATGAAAGAACACTTCCACCCTCCAAATCCCACATACGAACAGTACAATCCATACTGCCCGATACCAATACTTGTCTACTTTGTGCTGCTTTACAGTAACCACCATATTATGTGCTGCCAGACAGAGTATAGGACCTGTGTGGCCTATAAAAGACTGTAAAGCCACATTTAGACCAATTTTCTGTTGTAATCCACCTTCTTTAACATAAGGATTTGGACCATTCCATTTTTTAAAGTTTTATCTTACCACTACAAAAGACATATACTAAAGCAAATGATATAATGGAATTCTCTGAAATTGTATGAGTGGAGGAATTGTAATGCAGACCCTCCGGAAGGACATCGTAACATTGTGTCAAGTAATTATCCTACCTGGGGATTCTGCAATTCCTTTGCGCTTTTATTTCAAACAAACTCCTGTTAAAAGTCACCCACTTTGAGAAAGCTTGCTAATTATCTGGGTTGTTTCGAAAATAAGTTCTTAAAGTGCTCGACGCTAGCTTCAACTCTTGCTGTAAAACAGACATGAATCCTATGCATTGGAATCTTATTTAGCATCGGGTCTTCATAATTACCTTCATGCCTTGCTCATTGAAATAAGGCTGTGATACAAAGGAAAAAACATTCTTTTGAAAAATGTATATGTGGAGTAAGGAATTAGGATAGAGATAAAAACAAGAAGTGTAATGAACCAACAAATAGGACTGGGGCCACAAGCTTCAACAAGAACTTTGTATGCCGTCATCGATATTGTAGATCCATATACAAAAAGAAACAAATACCAAAATGCAATACTGCCCCATATGCATAAATGTTGTATCCATGTGAAATAACCAATGGCCAGTGCTACTACATTTATCTCAGGTGTATCCTTGTGATCAATATTTTCTTCATCCCTTGTCTCAACAAACTGCATGCAAATCCAATATTGATGGTAGTTTCCAATTTATCTCTAGTCAAGACCCAAATCTTAATACCAGCCTGTTCTAGCTTGTCAATGCACTGAGGAACCCCCTTCTACAGTTTGTCTCGGCATCAGTTGCACCAACAAGAATCAATTTCCTTTCAATTTTATCTATGACTGTCAAACTATCCAGAACGCAGTTGTACTTCATCAAATTTTCCACGTGCACATCTTCTGCCTGCAAAATCGGGCATCTGGACTCGATGTTTGTAACTGAAAATCCAAAAAGGGAGAATGCCATCTGTCAAACTATCTAGAACGCAGCTATACTTCATCAAATCCCTTGCGTGCACATCTTCATCCTACAAAATCGGGCATCTGCAGTCACACCCCCCAGGCACCTCCAAGGCAAGAGGCCCACCTCTGCTCAATGAATTCTTCTAGCCTACTCTAGGTGGTGTGGTGGAAGGATAGAGGGATAGATTCCTTTATGACTAGCTTACTTTCTTTATCCGAGGAGGGAATCGTAGATTGTACTACCTAGCGACATGCAGAGAACCTGGTCCAATGGTAGTTACTGGGAGAGAAGGAAAAGGACGAGATTGCTTTGGTAGTAGTAGTTCTGCCTGTCTTGTATGCCTGAGTGAGGGCTCTTTGGTTATAAATTGATCTAATTTGAATGGAGTAGGTAGTAGCTTAAGTCAGCAGGAAGCAAGTCAAAGGAAAGAGTAACCAGCAATTGAGGTTGAAACCACTGTTCATGAATGTCATTCTTATATAAAGAAAGAGAATCGATATGTGTCTCATTTAATAGGATCGACATGTGTTTCTTATATACAGACAGATCCATTGTATGCAGACTTGTAACTAGACCTGTAGATATGGACACTTGCAAAATTATGTGCACCTGGATCAAATAACACAGATAGATCAAAATCACATGAAACTATTATGGGCAGCTTCCTGAAGACACCTGTCAGTGGATCTTCTTCGTGAATTAGACCTGTGGCTTGGCTCATGGCCTTGGGCCTGTGGGTTCCCCCAAACTTTAAAAAACCATAAAGCCTGAGGCCTGGTTTTTCTTTAGAAACTCCCAAAATAGAATTGGTATAAAGGCTTAGGGTTAGAATATTTAAAAGTTCACATTTCTATTTTGATGATATTTTTTAATTATAAAAGCAAAGTCTAGGATTAAAACGAATAACATTTTATTTTTTTATTTTTGTATTGCAGATAATGCCAAAGGAATTTTGGGGCACCCAAAGGATTTTGGGCAAGAGAGACCAAATGGAGCTGCATGAAGAATTTGGAGTCATTTGGCCTTTAGAACGAATCCCCTGCAAACCTGTAGCCTGAAAACTTGAAGCCTGCCTATAGACTGCCTGTTTATTCCACAACCAATAATTAAAAGGATCTGACTGCTCGTATGGGGAGCTTATTTTATTTCCTACTCATACTTCTTAACCAACTGTACTGGCTCTTATTAAGTGAATTCATGCTTCCAATGAAGCCATGTCAGGAAATGATTTATTGACATCGTGCTAGATCTTTCCCCGAAAAATAAAGGAAGCCATATCATACAGAAAAGAGGTTTGAAAGGACGATAAAGACAATCTTCTTCTGACAAAACTATTTTAACATCCATGCTGCTCATAGACTCTAAATAGTCAGCAAAAGGGTCATTGAAGTTATGATAAAATACCTCTTTGAGTTGTTGATCCAACTGACTGCAATGTTGTTGATTTCTTTCACTGGTCTTAATGTTGGATGTAGACTGCTTAATCTCTGTGGGAGGAAAATACAAACTCAATTTCTGATTAGAACCTTTCTGCTCCTCTTCACCATCACTCTCTTTATATCTGCTGCAAACTTTTAGTTACTGTAAATCTTGAAACTGTAGGCTGCCCTCATGATCTTCTGCAAATCTAAAAATGTCACTTGCTGATTTATCAATCTGCTCAACATCTTGAAAGTTTTCAGAAGGAATAATCTGATCATCATCTTTAAATATTTCGAAAGAAACAATCTGATCATCATGACCATCATCTTTAATAGATGAATCTAATACAATGTTAAGGGCATCCTCATGGCTATCATAATGTGGATCAACAATTTCTGGATACTGAAGAGTATTCTCTATAGCAACGTACTCTTCATGAACATCCGAATCTTTAGTCAATAAATGAAATTCATGACAACATTCAGGATAGAGAAGATCATCTGGAAAAAGTTCTTTACAAAAGGAATTGAAGGCTGAATGGAAATCTGTCAAAGAACTAACACTTGCATTAGGAAGAGACCGACACCATTCATGAGCAATTCCCTCTAATGAGAAAAAGAAGAGCTGGATCTGAACATCCTCATGTACAATTTCAAGTTGATGAATAAAATCATGAAAATCCAACAAGTGTTCAGCTAGTACTTCCCATTCTTCTCCTCGAAATCTGGGAAGGTTACATTCCCATTCATCTCTGCTAGGCACTGGATTAGGGAAACCAACAATTTATGAAAAATCACAGAATGCATACCTCTTAGATAAGATCTTGTTCATTTCATACCAGTGGGGTCGCCAACGGATTTTAGAACAGTGGAGTCGCCACTGAATTCGTCCTTCATGGAGTCGCTAGATATATGATTACAACCAATGTAGTGTCTGACCTTTGTCTATCATCAAAGATCAGATCTATGTCGTCTCCCAAGGAAGCTAAGCTTCAATCTCCTCTCCCCATCAACGACGCCAATTTGTTATCACTCCAAGAAACTCCTTAGGGTTGTAGGCTAAGGATGCTTGGTAACTTAAGAAAATAATGTTTTTTTTGTGTTTATGAAATTGTGGATCAATGGGATAACTCAGTGACTAATGGGAAGAACAACTTATCAACTATTCGAATAAATCAGTGCTTTTAGAAATCAATGATCAGATGGAATAATTGGATAGGGTATGAAGAATACTAATCAAGATAACCAAATACAATGAATGCAAGGTCATACAAGATAGTAAGAAGTCTTTTAATTTGAATTTATGAGCTTTATAAGAAGATGATAGTTCTTAAAAGCTGAACTAAATTGAATTAAAATACAGAGTAAAACAATATATGAATAAATATGATATTGATGGCAAAAGGAAACTGTGATTCTATTAGAAGATAAGAGCCTTAGTACAATAGTCCAAGTGTCTTCAGAATCCCCCCCTACTATCTATCTTAATTCTGTAGCTTTATAGATTTACATCACAATTCTCAGATCCTAAAAAAATGGATCTGATATTCTAAAAATAGAAAGTAAACTATATTTACAAAAAACTAGGAAGAGGTCCTCAAGATGAGGTCAATCCATATCTAAGAGTAGTAGATTGCTGATGAAGTGCAGTTTTAGCCCCCCAAGGCTATTTGATTTCATCCTCCAAAGATAAAATTTGAATTTGGTGAAGTGTGCAAAAACCCTGATTTTTTGCCTTTGAAAAAGATGCCGAATGTAGTTGAAAAACCTCTTTTTGACCTTATCCCTCAAAACTAGCCTTTGAATCAGACTTGATAATTCAACAACTGTCCATTTGAAGTGGTTTCAAACCATTCAAACTCAAAAAATCCCGATCTGGGAAAAATTTTGGTTATTCTGGCCGTGACAAGATTTCACCAGCTAATTTACCCAAAAATTCGTTCCTTAGCTGGTGAAAAGCAGAGCTTTCACCAGCTAACTAGCAAAATTCAAGATAGGTTAGCTGGTGAAAGCGTAGATGTTTTTAAAATCAAATTTCTCAGTCATGGAGAGTCTATTTTGCATGCTTGAATAGTCGATTGACATCTACAAATCCTAATCTTTCCAATGGTTCTTTCATATCTGCATTTGGAGCCCAAGAAGCTAGTCAAATGTTCCCTACAATATTAGGCATCATTCTTTCAAAAATGCCAGTGCATTTTTTATCGCTAACAGTATCAGGTATGTTAATATTTAGTTTCAGAGTGTTCTTGGAGAGAGTTTTGAGGTAGCATGGCTCAAGTTGGTGGTTGGGTATGTTACAGATTGGTATCAGATCTTGTGGTTCAAACACCAAACTGGTATTGGCAAGAATGAGTTCAAATTGGGTAGATTCATTCTCACGGAGTCGGTTTGTACAAATTTGGGGAAAAATGGTCAAAACGTTGAGAGAAAATCCCCAAATTCGTGAGCAGATATGAGTTTTAATGAATCATGATTGTTTAAGAAGTTTAATGGAGTTGATCTCCAGAGTTAGATTCAACCCGAAATATCAAAAATTCATATTTTAATGGCCTTTGTAGCATGGACAAAGTTTGGAGAAACGACGTTTGAGATCATGTTCAATCTCCAAATCAATTGCCCAGATTCCTCCTTGATTTTTTTTTTTTTAAATTTGATTAAATTTCAAAGTTTGGAAAAGAACTAGATCAACGATTGAGATTCATTTTAGTAGTTTGGAAAATGAGGAATATCGATGGTCCACATTCATTTTCAACCATTTGAGAAGTTAGAGAAAAGAAACAATCAATATCATCTTGGCTGGGAGATTAACAACCTAGATTCACTTGGGTTTTGGCCAAAATTGTCTAAGTGTTGAAAACTCATCATTTGAGATCACTGATGGCCAATGAATCGGGGATCGACGAGTTTGGTGAATTGTTTAAGTTTGAATAAATGACATATGAGATCGTTGATGGACCATGAATAAGGGACCAACAAGTTTGGAGAAGTGTTTAAGTTAGACCAAATGACATCTGAGATCACCGATGGATCGGGGATCAACGAGTTTGGAAAAGTGTTGAAGTTCAGCCAAAAAAAAAAAACTAAGTCTGGAGCCATTTTCTTATTTTGGCCATAACTGGATAATATTTAGTGAAATTGGTATGAAACTTATGGTTTTTTTCCAGAGAGAGGAGATATAAAAAAAATCCAGAGAGGACCATTGACCGATTCTACATAGATTTGCCAAAAATTGCAAAGTAGTGGTTTTTAAAGATCTGGGTCAAGATCATTGACAAAGATCCAGGATAAGATGAAATTCTTGGAGGGAATCCAAGAAAAAGGCATGGAAATAACCCATGATGGAAATGAATAAATCCTATGGGGATTGGAATGGGGATGCTGAAATAGGCCAAAATTGACTATTCTAGGCCACTTTTTAGGATTTTTTAGATTTTCATAGGAGGAAAAGTGACCTGAGATCACAAAATTGGAAAAATTTATTTACTCAACATTCTATACAATCATCAAGGAAAAAAAATTGGTTTAGTGATATGTTTCCAGAAGTGCACAGATTGAGAGATAACCAGTTTTGCTAAAAACTCAAGTCTAGAAAAAGAGGTGAAAAAGGACAAAGTTGTTATTTCCAGATTATTGTAGTTTTTTACTAGAGAATCACATTGAAAATATGAGAGTATTTATTAATTATTTTTCATTATTATTATCTATGTATCATACAAAAGTTTCTCTATTTTCTTACATATTTTCTTCTATAGTTGACAAAAGTTATCATTTCAATAAAATTACACCTGTGGAGAAAGTGCACAATAGGGGTGAAAATGGATTTTTCAAGGAGCCATAACTATTAACTCATATATCATAATGAGGCACGATTATATTTTTTGGAAATATGATTTAGGGGAGAATAACTTAGAATTACTAGAATTTGGATAATTGTGATATAATTCTTCAGGAGTTGTGATGCAACCCCCTGCCCTCCTGGGGTTTTGTGACCTCCCAGTCACTAGATATTCTATTTCCCGAGTCGGATAGAATCTTCGGGATCCCTTTTGAACTCAAATCAATATTACACAGGCCCCTTTTTCTCTGTGTGCAGGTCTTGTTAGGCCCACCTGGTTTCCATGGTTAGGATTTGATCGATGTCAATCTTCTCGTCGATCGATGATTCAACACAATATCGGGCCGCCAACATGCTCACCCTTTACGAAAGAGCCCTGTCCTTGATATATGAAGGTGCTCGCCTGATCTCCCTTGATCATGCCCATTGATCTCCTATCCTGACGGAATCAATGGCTCCAGTTCTTTTTCGGTTTGTGAAGTTGTGCATTCACTAATTCCGCCTATTCTCCCTGATATGATTCCCTATCATCGATTTCCCTTCTCATATCGACAACCCTAATCCTCTTTGGGTTTCTAGCTTTGAGAAATCTAAACTCTTCATGCTCTTCAAGCTCCTTTTTCTAAGCGGCTTCATCGCATGTGTCCTCGGGCTATGTTATTGCATGACCATGCGATTACCTGTTAAATCTCACACACCTTCAATCCCCCGAAATGTTTCAGGACCATTGATCTCCTAATATTGAAAGTACCTTTGGATTGACGGTTCATATTTTCCCTCTCTAAATCAACGGACGAGATCTATCATGATTCCAGACTTTGGGACTTTGAAGTCTCAAACCTCCCTTTCTTTCAGAGAGATTTCTCTGAAATGGCTCGATCTCTAGCCATGCATCCTTATAATTGATGAATCTTCTCCTTCTTCAAGACTTTGGCCTCTACGACTAGATCAATGGTCTCGTAACTTCTTCCTCAATCAATGACCAAGATCTTCTCTGGGTCTTCAGACCTTTTCCTCCTCTTCTTTTCTCCAGAATTCTAGGTCCGAAGTGAAATCTTCTGGAGTGTTGGATCTTCTAACACCTTTCCTCTATTGATCCAACAATTGTTCAATGGTTGTCTAATGGAGTGAATCTCCATCCTCCACGTGTCCCTTCGCATATCAATGACTCACGTTATTCCTTTAGGATCAACATCCCTTGAGCATTTCGGTATTTTCTGAAACTTCTTTCCATAAAAACCCCAGAGTGAAATCCTCTGAAGTCCACAATTTGGTGACACCTATCCTCTTCTAGATCGATGGCTATTGTTTGCTTCGGTTGTTTAGTCTTCAACAATGTAAAACATTTCTCCTTTGCGTTCTCCCAGAGTGACTTCTCCCGAAATTCAAGATCTTTCACCACGCATCCCCTTTCTAGATATGACGTCTCAGATTCTCTTCGGGCATTCATGATTCGATAGTTTCAATTCTCAAACTAAAACCCCAATGTAAATTTCCTTGGAGCTTGCGATCTGGTGACAAGTGTCCCCTCTACAGATCGACAACTCTTGACTCTTCGACTATTCGAACTTTGGGTGTTTCAGCATTACACCTCTGATTCCTTCTATGTCTCATGACTTTTTGACATGTATTCCCTCTAAATATAATGATCCATATTCATTTTGGCCCTTTGGGATTCAGGCTTCGAAAGTTTCAACTTATTTGTGCGCTCATTTCTCTTGGAGTGTCTTCACCTGAACTTGACAGATTTCCTCCACGTGTCCTCCCAAATGATGGATGGTCCCAAATGAATTTAGGACTTTGAGACTTTTATCAAGTCCGCTCTCATGTGTGTGTGCACAGTTTTAAGGCTCGTGTACCTCCATCTGAATCCAACAATTGTTGATCCTCTGCGTTTCGATCCAACAAATGGGATCTGTTGTTATCCTCTCTGTTTCTTCTATTCATTGGATGTTGATATAATGGTTCAGGCTCCTCCCCACAATCAATCAGATGATTTTTGTAGCTCCTCCTCTTGAGCTTTTGATTTCTTCCGACTTGAAATATTTCGTCATTCTTCAAAGGTTTTCGGCCTTTGAACTTTCTCCTATGAACACGACTATCTTGGGTCTCTCTTACGCTCTTTGAAGCATTATCTCTTTTTTATTTTGGAATTAGAATAAGTATGTCTCCTACGCACTCTTTGTGTTATATCATCTAAGCGTGTCCTCTTCGAAGGTTTCGATCTCCCACACACTCCTTGTGTTTCTAGGATTTTATCAAACTTAGATCCGAAGGATTTATTGAAAATAAATACTTCTCTCCCTCCTGGCATTCCCCTTTCTTGATGCACACCTTCCATAGATGATTCTAACAGAGTATTCAGTAACTATGTTTCTTCTTGAACTCAAAATAGAGTTCCCTTAGTGCACACTTGCAACCACTTGATGCCTGCCTGGTAGAGCTTTATAGAGTTTTCAGTAACTCTAGTTCTCTCTAAACTCAGTAAAAAGTTCTTCCAGTGTACTCCTTGCACCTCTACTGATGAAGGTTCAATGGTATCTCTCCTGGGATTTTCCTGAGGTTAACTCACCTCTGTGAATGCACTCTTTTTGGACTATGTGCACTCCTTGCACTCAAAAACTAAAAGTGAGAGAAACAATTGAAACTCATTCAATAATTCATTAGTTCACGCATTCGCAACATGAACGACATAAAAACATAACAATAAACACAAACATACAAACACACCATGTGCAGGAAAAACTTATTTTGTATTATCTATGTGTGTCTATACATATGTTTACAAAAACTGGACTGCAACAGAGTCCCATTTCTCTCAATATCTCCTATTCTAACTCTATCCTGAGTTTTGCTTCTATTATCAGACCTCTCTCCTGAGATCTGCTTCTCTTGATTCTCATCCCCTCATGAAATCTGATACAAGATCTCCTTACAAAAGAGGGGATCTACGGGATTTTCCTCTCTCACCTAACCTCATCTATCACATTAAATAGAATTTATTGGCAGATAAGAGTCAACACTCCATATATGCAACCCCTTACAGTCCTTCACAACTTTACAAAGAAGTTACATTTTTAAAATGTTGTTTACAAAATATGTTAACCACTCGATTTAATTTTGAGTTAATTTTTTATTTGAAATTCTGTCATGCTGAGATGTCATTCCTTTGCCTCCACTCTTACGTATTTAAGTTTTAGGGCGATGCTCCTACATCAAGTTGATAAGAAAATGGACCTATGGAATTAATTGACAATTTTGTACAATATGCATAATTCTAACAAAAATGGGTCTCCTGAGATTTTCCTGAGGTTAACTCACTTCTGTGAACGCACTTTTTGTGGACTATGTGCACTCCTTGCAATCAGAAACTCAAAATGAGAGAAACAATTGAAAATCATTCAATAATTCATCAGTTCACGCATTCACAACATGAGTGACATAAAAACATAACAATAAACACAAACATACAAACACACCATGTGTAGGGAAAAATGCTTTTCTATTATCTCTATGTGTCTATACATATGTTTACAAAAAATAGAATGCAATAGAGTCCCAGTTCTCTCAATCTCTCCTAATCTAACTCTATCTTGATTTTTTCTTCTATTATCAGACCTCTCTCCCGAGATCTACTTCTCCTGATTCTCATCCCCTCATGAAATCTTATACAATATCTCCTTACAAAAGAGGGGCTATACGAGATTTTCCTCTCTCACCTAACCTCATCTATCACATTAAATAACATTTATTGGTAGATAAGAGTCAACAGTCCATATCTGCAACCCCTTACAGTCTTTCACAACTTTACAAACAAGTTACATTTTTAAAATGTTGTTTACAAAATATCTCAACAACTCGATTTAATTTTGAGTTAATTTCTGATTTGAAATTCTGTCATGCTGAGATGTTGTTCCTTTGCCTCCACTCTTGCATATTTAAGTTTGAGGGCGATTCTCCTACATCAAGTTGAGAAGAAAAAGGACCTATGGCATTAATTGACAGTTTTCTACAATATGCATAATTCCAACAAAAATGGGTGCTTGCACATTTTGTAGAATTAGAGATATAATCAGATAAATTCAAGCTTGGGATTGGATATTAGAGTCATGGAAGCATGATAGAGCTTGTATAAGATGGTTGAGGCAATAAAGAGCCACATGGTAGGTAATGAAAAATGGATAAATAAATCAAGAAGAGTAGAACAAAAGGATCATTATTCAGCTGCTACTGAGTGTGAATGAATTGCATGCACAACAAAAAGAATCCTCATATAGGACATGAAGCCAACAGGTGAATAATTTCATTAATGGGAATATAAATTAAAATTAAGACTCCATATCTTTGAAGGTAGAGATGTGTAGATAGATGCAAGCTTGATGTGAAAGAGAACAAGGAGCTTAAAAGGTGATGTGTGGATCATCTCTATGTGCCAAGAAAATGTGTTATTAGGAAAGATTCTCTAGCTATGAATTAGCTACCTTTTCTAAAATTACTCAAAGAAAGAAATCCACTTATGATATCAGAGTTCATAGTGGAAGTGAGATACCAATGTAGAGAAATCGAGGATAAAATAATGAAGGTTCTTTCACCCAAAAAGTGCCACTGAATGAAAATAGACTTCCATTGGAAATGGTCTTGAGTGCAAGAAGTATGTCTTCACAAGGAATTGTTAAATGAAGTGAAGAGAACTCTTTCCAAAAATTAGTAAATCCAATGTTCAACTAGAAGTAATAAAAAAGATGTGGAATGATTATGGGTAAGTTGATTCAATGATGTTGTGGTAGTATAATGATGGACTGTTGTGAGATGCCTCATTCCAAGGTGCTGGAATGTTTCATAAAGGAAAATTTTGGGTACAAATTCCTAAGAGAGGTTTTTACAAATAGAACACATTGGTTTGATTGTAGAATGGTCAAGTGGAACTTGGCTGGAAAGTGTTCAGACCTGATAACAATAGTGTATATGAGTATAATGGAAGCACACCAGGAAACAAGGATCTGAATAAATTCAAGGACAACCAGCTACAACATAAATAAATAAATAAATAAGAGAATTGAAATAGAAATGCACTAGAGTGCATGACGTATAAAAACAATTTAGAATTCATATGCATTATTAGGCATGCATACACTTAATTCTTGGTGCATATGGATGTGCATTTGTGCATATATACATGCTTGGGTATGCATATGTCATTCTTGTGGACATAGAATAGTCTACTATTATGCAATAATGATACTATGACAATTGATTATGACTAATGGTGAATTATGTATTCGGGAAAAATGATATAGCATGGTTAAGGACTGATGCAAGAGTACCCTGCCTCCAAAACCAAGCATGTTTGACTAGACCTAGGGGTCTTGAGTTTATTTGAATTTAATTGTTTAAATGTTTAAAATTCCCATGTTTGAAGGAGTTATAAAAAACTTGTGTTAGTTGTGGAAAGCATTGTAATTGAGTTAGTTCTTGAGAGTTGTGAGGACTTAGAGAGATATTAGGGTTGTTGTATCTCTCTTGAGTATATTATGGATCTAGAATGCAGGTTTTGTGGATATAGAGGATCCTAAGAAATTGTGTGAGGATTTTGTAAACCTGAACTAATTCTAGTTCAAAATCCTTATTGTATAAAAGTTGTGAGCAACAAGACATTAGGTGTGGCCAAACGAATGTAGAAACAGGCCAAGGAAAGTGTCCAAATGAATAGAGAATCAGTCCAAGGGTATGAGAGTTTGAAAGGGAATTAAGGAAGAAAGTCCTTATGTAATTTGTATGTATAGTAAGTGTACAATTGATTAATTAAATCACTTTGTTTTGAGTGTTTCATGGGAATATTTTTTCAAAGATATCTGGTATGGTAGTAAACCTCTATAAGGTCAAATGTCACATGTGTTAATGTTTGAATAGAATAAATACCTCCTAAAAGTGTATATGCAGGTTTCAAAACCAGATCCAAGTATTAGTGTTGGTCAGATAAAGATCGACCATCGATCATCAAAGAGATCGATATCCAAGTATGATTAAGGATCGATTGAATTCAGAACTGGATCAAAGAGAGAACATGCATAAGAGAATCAAATTCAAAACCCGTGCACAAAGAAAAATAAGAATAGTGGAGAAAACCCATTACAGGTGAGGAAAAAAAGACACCATTAGATCAAGCCAAAGGTTGAACTAGGACTGTTGATTATGAGCCCATATTTTCCATTTCCATGTTAATAATGAATGCCCAGGATTAGATCCTGGATATATATCTACCTAGATCTACGGCTAGAGTTAGTTGGAGTTCGGAGTCTGCAATAGTGAAACAGGTTCTTCGGACTAGTACATTCAATGTGTGAAGTGGGAGGATACTCTGACGAATATCTTTGATCTACGATGTAGACATATCGGAGGACAAAGGAAATCAACGGTTAGGAGGAGATCAAAATCATTTAGATTGACATTATTACAAGATCGACGGGTGGAAATAGGATATTTTTTGTCAAAGAAGGGCCATCGGATTCAAGAAACTGGAGTAACTTCGATAGAAGGGCAATGATGAATGGTGGAGATATGTTTGGGATGACACAGATCGGTGATGAAAAAGTGATGTTTGGCGACAAATGATTGGTGTTCGGAGTAGATCCATCACAGTCAATTAATTGAAGAGACCCTGACAGAGGAACAATGATGAACAATGGAGATCTATTCAATCATTAATAGATCAACAAACAAGGAAGAGACATGTGGTAGATCACCAGAGTGACACGAGGAAACTAACAGGGCCCAGACATGGCATCAACGAATGGGAAGTGGACACATGGAAATGACATGGATGAATGAGTAGGCAACACATAGCATTTGGAATGGGAAGTAGATGAATGACATGTGGCACCCACAAGTAGGTTCCTGTGGAGAAGGCATGGTGCAACAAAGTGGATATCAATGATTCATGACCGTAGATATGAAACAAGATCAACAGTGGAGGTTGATCTAGACCCCAGAGTTCGATGGGAAGGTGAAAGTTTGTCAGAGTTAATAATTTATAATGTTGTAAGTTCTGAACAGTGAAACAATCTGAAAGAGGAGATCAAAGGTACAATATTAAGCATCCATTGGGGAGAGGAAGAACAATTAAGATTGATAGTTGGCCAAATTATGTCTGTAGCCTATTCCGTTCTGAGAAGTAATTAGGAGTGTCCATATGAAAGTAATCTATGGGTAGGATCATAAGAAGGATTAGTCTGAGATTAGATATGGATCATCCTTTCGATGATGATCGATGAAGAAGGATTAAAGGAGATAGCGAATGGAGTTTAGCCTGCGGTCAACAAATAAGGTTTTATGGATATGAGCTTATGGTTCTGAATAATAAAATTTATGGTGTGTTCAAAGAGTAAATATGATACTCTGTTGAAGCAGACTTTGGGCCTGTATGTAATTTAGAGAGCAACTCAATCTGAGATGAACATAAATTTGTTTCAATAATTCTTCATACTGTGGTTTTAGGCCAAGAGGTCATCAAGGATGTGGATGCTACTACTGCTTATGGATTCCATCTATTTTAAGACCCATGGGGGTGGTAGGAATGGTGATCATAAGGATGGAGGAGGAAGGCTACAAGCTTCTACAAATACCAACTAATTAGGTAGCATCACATCCATGCATGTATTTATTTGATTGCTTCTGATGTTGAAGAGAATTGAGTTAAGAATTCTCTGAGTTAATTTATCAAGATTTAAATTGATATTTAATGGACAAAAGGCTTAGAATATATAAATGTTGTTGATGCTAGAGTTCATTTAGTTAAAAAATTAGTTTCATATTGTGTTATGATTGATTATGATATCATAACCAGGTCAAATCAGGAGACATACTCCTACTATAGTAATGAAAATACATAGAGATATTCATGTGTGGGAAGATGATATGGTTGGATATGGGAGGAATATAGCGCTATGTGAGTGCTAAATGGTATCTACTATATATCTAATGTTTGGAATGCAACCTATTTTCTGACACTGAAGAGCACTTAAGAATTATATTCTTGGTTTTTTGTTTGGGTTGAAAAGGAAGGTGTCCAAATAGTCACGCAAATAGTAGGAAGTGTGTGAATTATGTGTTGAGGCACTGATTAGACCTTCCAACTCACCACAGTGGAATGCATGACATAGTTATGTGGTATTATGTGGTCAATGCATGGATGCATTGTGTATATGTGACCATGGGTATTGGCACCTTAATTTTTACTTTATTTGTAATTGTTTGTTGCATTATGAAAATCTTGTGGTGTTGAAAATGCATAATGATGGGTAGTTGCATTATATTTAATATGAATACTAATTGAAGGTGATTGAATTGTTGCTTGTTACAATTCTAAGATCACTTTTTGGAGTTGTTGAAAATGTTACAAGTGGTATTAAATGAATTATTGAATGCATTTTGGTGAATGCATGTATATATTAAATTGCATAGAAATGATTTTTCTAACAATTGAAATGATGTGAGTATTTCTAACTCATGAAGTTCAAAACACTTCAAGAGTTGTTAGATATTGCAACAAGAAAGTTGCAGGTTAAAGTAGTTGCATATTTATGAATTATGGAAAATCCTTGTGAGGGAAACGTAATAATAACAATATTTTTGGATAGAAGAAAGAAAATATTGGATGATAATACATGTGTAAAGAATGATGGGTTCATTCTAGTTAATAGTTGAATTCCATTTAATGTCAAGAATGGATGGAAGTAATTGAATTGTAGTTGTAAACAATTCCAAGATCACTTGTTTCCATTGTACATGAGTTTCTGAAAATATGTTTGTCTGCATGTAAGATGAGGAAAATTGTAGGTGGAGTGGTCTTAGATATGGAAATAATGTAAGACCATAAGGAATAATAGTCTCTATTGTTGCAAGATCCAAACATTATGAAAAAAAGATCATGTTTGGAAATTTAATTTTTCCTATATAAAACAAATTTAGGAAATTAAAATTGTTATGATATGCTAACAATTGGTTTAATTGAGTGAAGGTTGAGAAAATTGTAGGAAGAATGGTCTTGTGCATGGAACCATTGTAATCCATAATAGATATGGATATATATGGCTGCAAGAGACAAATGAATTATGAGCATGAAGATCATGCTTGGAAATTATGTTTTCCTGTATAAAATAAATTTGACATTTATGATTGAAATATTTTATAATGATATCTCATGATGAATGTATGTGTGTAATACAGATGTGATCTTGAATATTGAAGATGGAGGCTCATGAAGAAGAGTACCCGAAATAAATCAAGCTCAATGAAAAGGGGATGGGATGAAGAAAGTCCAATGGACTTGTTGCAACTAGATTTCTTGGAGCTACAACTTTGAAACATTCCCGGTCAAGTGCACTAAAGACCTAAACAGAAGTGCTAAAACATGAAGGAATGTAGAGCAGAGAAGGGGGTACACTTCCTTGGGTCATTTAGGTTAATGGGGAATGTGAGCTTGTTGGTTGGAAGTACTACAAAAATTATAAATTGTTAGATCATTGTGCATGTTTTGGGTTGGAGTGCCTATGCATACATGTTTTAGGCTAGAGTGCCTATGTATATAAGCATTGGATAGAATTCCTATGCAGAGTAAAGGCCAGGGAGCCTATAATTGTAACATTAATAAAAATTTTATGGTGTTGTGCACCAAGGACAGTGCCAAAATAAGGGGAGGGGGATGTAACACCCTAGGTTTGATCCCTATGAACTAGAATCTATTATGTAATTGTGACTTAGGATGGCGAGCCAACAAATTTGGAACGGGGTCAGAGTGATTAGGAAATGTAATACTTCTATATATATAAAAATAAAATACATCGTTGGCTGCAAGACAGATAAGAAAAAGAGATAGGAGGATATGATTCCATGAGAGAGTGGGATATAGGGGCTAATTATTTCATTTATATTTTATTTACCCATTTTGGTTTAATTGAGAAAAGTGGTTACATGAGATTCTCGGGAGGAAGGCCATGTGTTTCTTCAATTCATGTAATTATATAAACACCTCATTGGGATATTTGGGGGTTCGCTTTTACACTCTCTCCTTGGGGTTCTTCTTCATTCACTCTTTCTCATTTGTGTGCTCTTGGTATGGGCATGGAAACAAATGGTTGGAGGTAGAGAGGCATTGTTAGATGGCCGTGAAGAATGTTTTATCATTCCAGGAGGGAATGGATACATGCGTGCATGAGATTGATGGTAGTTCTGAGAGAAATGTCTACAACTGAGAATACTTGGAGTTTCCAGCATGGATATTTTCTGATCGTTAGTGTTACACATTATTTTGGTCACCCCAGTGATCGACTGACGATATGTGCATGACTCACTTCCATGTTCCCTAAAAACACTAAAAGAGGCTTTCTCCATGAGAAAAGTGGATTATATTTTCTTCCTTAAAAACTATGTCAAAGGACATCATCACACTCTTCTCTATGATTGGGGTGCGACAATGCTTGATCGTCAGATGCTGCACCAAAATTGGACTGCGTCGTCATCGCAGGTTGCTTGTGCATAGGGTGCGACGATGCATAAACAAGAGGAAAAGTGAAATTCATGAAGGTTCTAGAAGAGAATCTTCTAAAAGATGAGGTGGACTCTAATCGGTTTGGATCTTACTCGCTTCTCTAATTTAGTGGGATCATCCTAATCTTCTCATCCATCCCTCTTCACCCTATATAAAAGGGGATCTCTCATGGAAAAGGCTAAGGATTTCTTATGCATGAAGAATTTTTCTATAGATTATACTTGAGATAGCTTTACTTTATCTCTCTAAGTCAGGTTGTGGATCTTCTTCATCAAAGGACTTGGAGAAAAGGTGTGCGTTTTGAATCAAAGATCCATTGGAAGTGACCTTGCAACATCAAGGCATGGGTTGTATTCTCCACTTTCATTTAATATAATGCAACAATACATTTCTTACCTATAAAGGTGTCTTTACTTTTATTGTATAACTCCTTGATCTTATACATAGAATTAATTGGAATATATATATTGTTGTTCTCTCTCTTTGTTGGTTTGTGCTTCTTAAACAGGTTCACCATCCCACAAATACAAATATGGAGTGACAAGGAAGACAGTAGCGAGAATCAAACATCATTTAAAAGGTATGTCATTTGTCCTTCTCTAAACTAGTTTATATGACAACAAAATCTAAGGTGAAGTTTGTATTATTCCTTGTTTTGTTCTAGCTTCTTATTGAAGTTAGGGAGATTAGTTTGTGTCTGCACTTACCGATTTTTCCGATATCAAGTAGCACTAGAGCCCTAGAGAGAAATGGAAAAACCTGAGGGGCTGCATGGAAAAGAAAGGGGTTCATTTATTTGGGTTGTGCAGGATGGAGGGGAAGAGAGATGGAAATTAGGATTTTTGTGTGGTTGGAAAAACATGAGAGCTTGTTAGATAACTAGTGTGTTTTTAGATTTATCCTAGGACCCATCCTTGTGGATTCATAACCCTGTCTCGGAGGTGACCTACTGTTGATATTTGGAATAGCAATGTCTACGGTTGGGACGAACCTCCTTGGTATGGAGACAATTGTTGGATGATTCAATTAATGATAAGTGCTCTCTATGTTTTTTGTATAATGTATGTTCCACTATGTATTTATTTATCTCTAAGATGTATTTATGTGTGCATGCTTGCTGGTTATTTGTTGTGCATGGAACAATGTCCCTGTCTTGGATGGTTTAGCATGTTCTTGATTTTATTGCATGTGTTGAATCCATGTTTCTTTATTTTAAATAATGGAACATAAATTTGTAATTGGTCTAAGAGGGTGAATCTGAAAATACCTGGGCAATGGGTATGTTTCAAATCAATATCCAAATTGCTAGCTTTGGTATTTGTTGTATCGGGTATGCTAAAAGTTAGTTTCAGAGAGTTCTTGGAGAAAATTTTGAGGTAGTGTGGCCCATCCTGGTGGATGGGTACATTACACCTCATTTATTACACTAATATTCAGAACCTCTAACTTCTTCTCCATGACTATGAGTCTCTTGTTCATCCTCTATGTTGTCTTGTTTAGTATTACTCTTCAGTTATGATCTTTAATTTTTTGGATGTATCACTATATATACATTCTTACCATTAATTTTTTATATATACTTAATTTCTAGAATCATGTAAATTTTTTTATAGACATCCATTCTGGAAACCACCCATTTCGACATTTTCTTGTCAAATCAAGACTATAACCCCATTTTCTTTCTAATTTCTTGAAAGAAATAATGTACTTCTTCAGAATCTAATCCTTTATGTATTTTTTACCATTGAGAAGATTTCAAATGAGTATAAACATGCTTATTTCTAAGCTCAGAGATAAACATTTCTAGTTCCCTAAAGAAACCAAGTTTTTCCCAATTTATATACAACTTTTTTTTGTTGCATTCAATGTTAGAGACCAACTTTTACCACTTGTAGAAGAAACACCAAAACAAACTAGTCTTTTTTTATATATTGGGCATAGATATTTCTTACGAGTCTTAATATTTATAATATTTTAGATGAATGATCCAACACTCCAATTATTTTCTACATATTTGTGGAATTGTCAACTTTCCCTTTTAGCACTATTTCTAGAGTATTTTTGGCAAAATCTACTATCATTCAAATGGAGAAAAACTAAAATATTCCCACTAAGACAGTTTTCCAAAGCACCGAGAAGATCAAATGTCATGTACGCAATTTTTTTTTTAGTTTTATTGTTTTGGATTACTTTTCCTCTCATTAAAGTTTCTAAAATTTCCAAAAGGTCTCGTGCTATAGTAGATTTTGGCTTGTTTCCACACCTCCACTCCAAACCCTTTTGAATTTGGTCAAATGATCCACTATGTTTCCTTTTGTCTTGTCATTTTATACATGGTTAAAATTCCATTATCAACAAAAATCTTATCAATGAGTACCCTTCTCATCTTAAAAAACCATTAATTACCATTTTCTAGAATTTTGGAGTTGAATCTACCAACACTCCCCTTTGGATATTTTATAATCTTTATCATTATAGTCTTATCCCTGGAATTTCAACTAATTTTGGCTTTTATTCTCCTGTTATGGAAAAAACAAGAAATTGGCTCTTCTGTTGATGTGGCATGACATGCATGTGTATATGTGGCATTGGTATCCATGTGTGACATTTATATGTGAATTCCATTTCACCTTCATTCATGTCATCATGGCCCTTTGATATTCTTCATAGAAATATTTGTGCAAGTGACACCATAATTTTTAACAGTAGTGGAAAGGAATTCTATGAGCTAGTCATAGCCATTGATCTACTCTCCTTATCAAATCCTGACCATTTCCATAGTACTTTATTCTTTCTCCCTCATGCCTTATCTCTAAATGCTACGGTGAGATGTAGATCACATATCTCATTTGTTATTATAATATTGACCATTTTTTCCCTTGTTGAGTCCTCCCCTTTTTACAAAATGTTGCAGGTTAAATATCCACCATACATATACTTACCCAATTAAATTTGACTCATTTGTGGATTTTCCAAAACCATGAATCCCATCCAAACTTGAATCTCATGAGAAATTATCAGTTATTGATCTTGTGGGAAGATCTAATCTCATTTTCACAACATTCCATTTCCTTCTTTCCTCCAACATCCCAAAATGTCATGACACATTCTCAACCATCGATTTGATCTACCTAATTTAATCTAGGCTATTGACTTCTTCCATGCCATACATATAATTCAGTGAATAATATCCATCTAATCTTAGTTGTTCACAACATTCCAATTCCTTCTTTCCTCCAATATCCAAAAATGTAGTGATAGTTTGTGAACAATCAATCTGATCTACCCTATTTAATATCCAAAAATGTGGTGATAGTTTGTGAACCATCAATCTGATCTACCCTATTTAATGTGGGAATTGAATCCATTATTCCATGATTTACATTACTTCCACACATTTTCCAAAATTATTCACTATGAGGAATTTTGTTAAACACTAGACATGTAGACTATAATTTTTTCATATATATGATAACTTCTGGCCCATACAGTAACAATGCTATAACCAATAGCTCTGATACCATACTATCACATACCTAGTAACCCATATACATTGTTGAGGCTATGCGGTACCTGTAACATCCCTCCGCGCACAACCCAAAGGTAAGCGAATAAAACTAAGTAGCATATTTTTTTTTTCTTTCAAACAAAGTTACGAATTTATCTGTTATGACAATTATACAAACAAGGAAAATTATTTACAATGACAACTAAATAGATATTCGATATGTTTACATTCCACAATAAGGTAACCTAGAATATTCCATCTATGCAAGGACCGAACGATCCAATATATTAAGAGCTACTTAAGTACAATGCCGACTCTACTTGATTCACAGTGAAATCAAGGATTTTCTCCATCAGATCTCACTTACACTGAAGTAGAGTCAATCTTGACAACATAATTCCACGGTGTAACAACAATGCGATAAAACGGTATTACCGACCTTCATTAGTTAAGTTTCGCATGTTAGGATGGACAGTGGGACTTTACAGGGATGAATTCCAATTCCTCTAACCACGAGACTTCAGAATCACATGCGTGTCGATAACTATTCAGAGGTGGGTAAAGTTACTTTTCGTGGGTCTGAGAAGAAAAAAAGGAGATCCACTAGCCTTGAATTATTTTTTTTAAAACAACACCAAAGAGACTTACTACTAGATCCCCACCCAAAAGAATATTAAGGAAAGACTGTGAGGTTTGGATAAAATTTGATTAGATTATTTAATGTTAAAAATTGTAATACTTTTGAAGGACAATAAGCAATTCGTTCACACTTTTAACAACACGATAATCTTATTATTCAGTTGTAATGAAAAAATTGTAATCCATTTACAG
>JASDQU010306439.1:123011-135365 GCA_032191745.1 Picea mariana | reverse complement strand
TCAGACTTGATAATTCAACAACTGTCCATTTGAAGTGGTTTCAAACCATTCAAACTCAAAAAATCCCGATCTGGGAAAAAATTCGGTTATTCTGGCCGTGACAGGCTTTCACCAGCTAATTTACCCAAAAATCCGCTCCTTAGCTGGTGAAAAGCAGAGCTTTCACCAGCTAACTAGCAAAATTCAAGATGCGTTAGCTGGTGAAAGCGCAAATTTGTTTAAAATCAAATTTCTCAGTCATGGAGAGTCCATTTTACATGCTTGAATAGTCGATCGACATCTAGAAATCCTAAGCTTTCCAATGGTGCTTTCAAATCTTCATTTGGATCTTAGGAAGCTAGTCAAATGTTCCCTACAATATTATGCATCATTCTTTAAAAAATGCCAGTGCATTTTTTATCGCTAACATGACCAATCCAAAGAACCACTAGGGGCAGGCAAGTTCAACCCCATGTGGCACGGTCCTTATATCGTGCGAAGGGTCTTAGAAAAAGGAGCCTATGAATTAGAATATTATGAAGGGAATATGTTGGCTGAGCCCAAGAATGGGCTCTACATGAAAATATATTACGCTTAAAGCCCCACTCTTGGGCGTAACTCATTGTATACTAGTGTATCTTAGTGTATATATCTTTTCCCCTTTCATCATCGACTTGCTTATCTAGTTTTCCCTTGGTTGGCAGGTGTCAATGGATTCTTCAACTTGCTTAGGATTCACAGATGGTGCGAGTCATCATACACAGAACTTAGCTTTCGTCGCTTGGGTTTTTTACTCACTCGAGGGTCAACTCATGTCTTCAGGTGGCGTTTCTCTAAGGCCATCAATGAAAAATGTGGCTGATTATAGCGTTGTTATAGAGATTTAATGTGATTCCATTTCACATGGTATTCATGCTTTAAAAGTTCATTTGGACTCCCAATTAGTAGTATTTCAGTTTAACAACAGTTACCATGTGCGCGACCCTAATCTACTCTGACGATTCCTATGAGTACGAATTTTGGAACGACATTTTTATTTTATTACTTATAATCACATACCTAAAAGTTCTAATTATGTATCCGATGCATATGCTAATTATGTTTTAGATTGGAATTTGTCACATTACTAAAGTAAAGAAAAAAAATTCACCAATGTACAGATTGTAATATAAGTAAAGCCGAAGACCCATGTTTTTATATTTCATTTCTTCAAAAAATATGGTGTTATAGTACAAAATTGGGGATCAGACCCTCAAAATACATATACAGTCGATCGATACAATAAAAAATAAATCTATGCATGTGGCATCAGATGTGTGTTATGATAAAATACTACGATGTTTGTGAGACTCCAGAAGAGTCACACCCACGCACGGGGCACACCCACCACCTATCTTTGCATCACCTCTAGAAGATCCTCTACCTTAACCATGGGTATTCTATGCATCAAACGAGACAGGTTGCTCTACACATTTTGAATCACTCTTTTTGAGTCTCCTCCTGCTAGCTCATCCCCTTGGTTCCTCCATCGGTGTCGTGGGAACCCATTCAACCGTCGCGGAGCTACGTCTGCACAAAAAAGCATTTTTGTTAAAATACTTGACACCATCCAAAAACATTTGCGTTTTTCTATTTAAAAAGAACAAAAAAATGAAATATATTTGAAAATTGTTTCATACCTATGTCTCCGTAGGCAGAACTTGGTGGTAATGGAATTTCTGGGTCTCTTTTGAAGTAAATCTCTGCATAAGGGTAGTCCTCCAGGGATATCACCTGTCGACACCACCAGAAGAAGAACTCATTGTTGTAGGGGGTCAGTACCCTACCACCTCCCAACCGCCTCATCACCTAGGTCCATCGTGACATGGCTGGATGAAGCGGTCTATGTGGATCGATCTCGACTCTAGGGCTCAATTCTGGAATGTTCTTGAAGAAAAAACTACACAAGATAGATGTGAACCCAAAGTTCCTCTTCCTACCCTATTTGCAGTCTCTCAACTAGCTCTTCATAGTAGTCAGTAGTGAGGCACACCAATCATATACTGTGGGTCGTAAGCACTCCACAGAGTAGAATATCAGTTGCCTTGATGCCTAATGCAATGAAGTTGACCCCATAATCTGTGTCAACACGAGAATGACGATATTTAGACTCAAGTTGTTGATCGCTTGAATAGGGAGTTGGCTCCCTATCTTTTTTGTGCCTACAACACAGTGAGTGGCAATGTATTCCTCTATGTTCATGCCACTCCCAGCTCTCCTGGATTTGAGGTTCTCCACCTCACCCTGACACAACAATCCTGTAAGAAAGTATATATCCTCAACTTCAATTCTCAATGGTTTCCCATCAAGGTTGAAGGCCTTTGTATTCGGATTCCAAACGTTCACCAGCATTTGAAGCAGTCTCACTTCAACCCTCATCCCTTTGAGAGCACAAATATTATATAGCCCACATATTTTTAATACTAACTGGGCCATTGGATCTCTTTCCACTGCAACATCAACTTCCTCATGCCATCTTTCTCTACATTCCAGTACCATCCTGCAAGAAAAATCCAATTTTTGAGTCAAATTCCTTTAAAAAACACCAAGTTATGGACTTGTACATGAGCTACAGTTTACACAGTCGCATATAAGGTTGCATATATGTGGTCTGTTTTGATAAAAATCGCATATAGGGCTGTGTATACGCGACCTGATGATCTATAGCATGCGTATACCCTAATTTCTAATTTGTGCATTAAAAAACTCAAAAAATGAGACCTAATTTCAAAATCTAATCCACTAGAAATAAAGAGGAGGGAAAGAATACTTACTTGGTCCAACTGATTTTCCTTTTTGTCACTCGTATCTCCCACAATCGACACTTGGAGGTCGTGGGAAAATTGGTCCAAAATGCACTATCTGGGTAAAAATGTGAAATGGTATGGTAAATTTGGTTATTTTTACTATCTATAGAAAAAATTTACCGACTTTACATAGTTTTTGCTAATATTTTGTCCTAGTAGACTAATAGTATAGTTGAAGGAGTTGGTTTTATCCAAGGATTCTGGTGGTTTCTAGCGTCATTTAGACCATTCGTGACTTTGGAAACTATTTTCTTTTACCGAGCATATAGGATAGGTCGTCACTCCAGTTTGCACACTTACATTATCCTTTGAATCTGATTCATATGCCTTAGGTACAAACCCATTTGTTATCGATACACAACCTCCTTACTTCTACTAGAAGTGTCATTAGTTAATGGTAGAGGCTTACCAAACATGGGTGCCCTAGTTAGAACCTATGTTCCATATGGTACCCATGCATAGATTATTCCATAAAGACCGGGAGTCCTTTATAGTTCCAATATGACTTTGCGTTAGAGCCTCATATCCCTACTCATAAGCATGCTGACCTATACCTCCAAGACTCCCACAATTCTTTTTTAAGCTCTTTTCTGACTCTCTCAAAAAGTGAAAAGATTTCCGAGTGAACTTGCCTCTTTCACACTCGTAAATTGGATTTTAAAGGATGTCTATTTGGTGTAAGTTTAACTCTTTGTCAGACCAAGTAGACTAAATTTATGAAAAAGGGCATTCTTTTGAGTTAAGTTGTAATTGCATCTCATCCTCTCGCTTGCAGTATTGAGTCTATTGTCATTTCCCTCTTTTTCATTATAAGCCTATTATCTCAACTATGTTCATCATCATCCAAGCAAAGCCTTTTTTATATCCTTTGCAGCTTGACACCTTGTACCTTACGAGGAGACATTCCCCCGAGTGTCCATATCTTGCATGCACCTCCTTGCATTGAGCATAAGTATGTTCCACTGCTGGAACTAATTGCTTACTCAAAATACTCGTTTCCTCCTTTATATCATAACATTCATTTGTCTGTGAAAAAAAAAAAAAAAGATGGGCGAGAGAAGAGTATTATCTCATGTTGGCAGCTGTCGTGTTGCCTTTGAATAGAGCACAAACTTTTGAAGTCCATTATCATCAAAATTTTGGGTTTAGCATGACCTTAGGAAGTTGAGCTCGTTACTTAGAGTTTACTCATCTGACTGGTTAATCTTCTAGTCCCTATGGAGAGTTTGATTGGTGCCTCTTGCATTACAAAGTTTCATCATTGAGTCTATGCTACCAGAGTCCTCCATATGTCTCATGCTCTTATTCAAAGCATGTTTATAAGCCTGTGTCAACCATTTCTCATAACTCTTGACTTTGCATGTCGTCCATACCCTCTGTTAGCACAAGAATTTGCAGCCAAAAGAGGCTTGCCTCTCCATAAGCAACTAAATAACCTCTACAGGCATATACAGGCTTCTAACCTATCAACTCAAATTTCTTGGTTAGTCTCATCATACAGAAGAGCACATACATTCCATAGTGCCATGGCGCCGAGGAATTGTCTATATAGCATGGTCTGCCATTTTACTACCTAAAACGCTGCCAAATCTCCTAAGACTAATGGCACTGCTAATACCCGAGGTTGCTACCCATTCTATCAATGTTGAAGTGATGTATCTGCAGATTGTGATGGTGCTACCAAATTGCACACAGACACACAGGCGGGCGCTACCGAAATTTTGGCAAAGACCAAATTATGCAGAGTTATTTTTGGAAGCTTCTGCCAGTTTTGAGGGACTAACTTAAAACTTGTACTATGAACAAATGGGAAGGAATTTTTGAAAACTGGAGGAGGCTTTTTTTCATCACATACCAAATAACAAAAAAATATCTCAGTTTTTCAAAATGTTCTATGGTTAGAGAGTTATTTTACATAGAAGTGGTGCTACAGAACGTGTTGCTGAAACTCTGTTTTAAGACTGCTGAATTGACATTTTTGACCAGTTGACTTCCAGGAGGATTTCCGGGTGAAATAAGATGAATTTTAAAAATAAAAAAGTAGGTTATTGTCAAGAACATACCCAAGAACATTAACCTCTTTCATTTTTCACATAGGTTTCACATATTGGGAGATTCGAAAGAATCTTTGAGCCCTATGTTTTCAGTTTTCATGATTTCCTGTTGGAGATATGTTTTTGTGACACTTGTTGCGGCCAGCTGGAGATGAATTTAAAGAACCTGAGAGAGGTTTTTATTCAAAACGAGTTTATATACAAAAAACATTCTCAGATTTTACACATCTGTTATGGTTTGAGAATTACAAGTGGCGTTTGGAATCCTAGTTTTCAGAATTTCACCTCCTTAAAAAGTAGGAAATTAGTTAAAACACGTCATTTTTTGTTTATAGTTGTTTCTATTTTGGGAAAGGGGTTAGAGTTCGAATGGGTGAGATGGAAATGACCTATATGGATATATATTCATTTTACAAGAGGGTAGGGGGGTTGGATTCATGAGCAAGAGAGATGAGAGAGCTATAGGAGGCACTTTGCCTGTGATCATTGTAACCCTGAGGGGATTTTGTTTTTGTAAACATTTCTGTTATTGAAGGTTCATGATATCTATGTTATCAAATTGTATCTCTTGTTTTATTTTCTAA
Source organism: Picea mariana (assembly GCA_032191745.1). NCBI lineage: Eukaryota > Viridiplantae > Streptophyta > Pinopsida > Pinales > Pinaceae > Picea > Picea mariana. The sequence continues at coordinate 129,902 of JASDQU010306439.1, read as the reverse complement.
TTTGTCTTCTTACTTAAATGAATTGTACATCTTGAGGATCATGGTTGCCTTTGATTAATGGATTCTTGACCATCTGAGGATCTGATGTATCTTGTCTATTAGTCACTATTTACATTCAAGTACCTTTGGATTCATTTATGCAGAGAGGATCTCTGCTTTGTGGATGTTCTTCTTTGTGTTATATTTTCTTTACCCTATTTAACAAACCTTTATTTTATATGTGGATTGATTGCATTTAATGAGCAGGGTGTTTTCTTGACACAATAGCCCAATGGTTCATCATTGATTTACAACAACTTACTTCCCTTTTCCTTCCTTGTTTTCTTTTTCTTGATCCAAAAAACCAATCAAGTCTTTTTATTTCTATATTACCAAGCTTACCCTCACTTACAGTCTGAGAGTGACTCTTGGAGTGATAACACCTTCAGTGTGTCTTAGAGTTCCATGAAGTTGTTTTCCTACCATGCACCTTGGTCCTAATTTCCTTATGGGTAGGTAACCTTGAACCCAGCAGTCGACAACTCCTCATTGGTCAATGACTGGGGGGTTTTCCTTATGTTCGATGATAGTAAATATATTCACATATTGGGATTCATGTAGTGCCTTGGATTCCATTAGCCTTATTGGTGGTTTCCTCTCCTTTGTGAATTGTCTTCCTTATTAGCTTCTATTCAAAGGGCATTTTTCGTGCACTTCTTGCATCTGGTGCATGCAAAAGATGCACAAGGTCATTGGTTTGTGAACATGTTCTTCATTCGAGTTCCTCCAAATCATCAAGATACTTCTTTGTACCTCTTGTTGACTGATGAGAGATGTCTTAATTCTCTCCTTCCATCAACTTCAACTCATCTATTCTATAAATGAGACCTAGAGTCCTATGAGTACCTAGAGGCTTGTAGTCATCAGTGGAAGGTTCTCTCGCCATCAACAGTTGGGAATACATCAATGTATCCTGATCGATGGATTATTCAAGTGTTCAACCTCAAATCCTTTATTCACACTTGTAAGAATGTACTTGGTGCCTTGATACCTACTTTCATTATCGATAGGTTGTCTTGCGTTTGTTAAAGGTATACCTTAATGACCGGTAATCAAACAAAGTCTCATTGTGTTTGAACTAAACTCTGTTATTCACATGATGTAGAGTTGCACCTTTGGTGGATCATGTAGAAGACTTGAAGACATCAGTTCATAGTTGCAGCTTTCCTGAGATATTGCTATCATTCATTGGACCAATACCTATATGACTTCATTGATCATGGGAGATCAGATTGTACTCCATTGTATACAAATATCCTCAGATTGATTTTGAGACTGGTTTTCACTGGGCCTTATTTGTGACTATGAAAACCTATGGCATGTATCTACCTTTGTATTACCTATTCATGGACATGAACAGATGTTTGGTACATTTCCCCATGGATCTGCAGTGTAATTCAAATTGGCAACCATGTGTACAAAGTCATTATGGATTGTAATATTCTTATGAGAAACTAGTTCGTCCAGCTGGGTCTCCATTACTCCTTTTCTAGGAATTATAATGTATTTCGGCCATCACAGATACTCCTTTGACCTCACAGATTAGGGGGCATCTGTTATAGCAATATTTTCCTCACCCCATGAAACTTGCTCAAAAGGCCTTTTCCATTTCCCTATGCAAACTTGAAGTCTCTTTTTGAAATTCCCAGAGCTAAAAAACATATTTTTCCACATATGCATGCCCTAATGACTATAAAACATGCGTAAATGCAGGTTGCACCATTACAACCCGCGTATATCGGGTTTTGTGCCCAAAATTTAAAAATGGCATCGGGTTTCCATGCCACGTCACGAGATCCATTATCCTTGACCTTCCATATATTGGAAACATTCCGACTCAACCCTTCAGTTCCATTTGAAGGATATAAATGGACCACATCCAAGTAGTGGAAAAAAGAGAAGAATTCAACTTTGAGAGAAAAGTTACTCTGGAGAAATTATTCACTTCATATTGAGTCTGCATCCCTTTGTCCTTTTTAGTTTGAACACATTGTTCAACCCCCAAGCTCTTCCCTATTTCATGGAGAACGTGCCGCTATGGAAGTTTTTCAATCATACACTTTTGTTGATTGCATTTTAATAGAAATACTCTTTTCTTGTCCAATTAATGTCTTGCAAATATTTGAATTATTATTCCATGGGCGTATTTGTTATGAAAATTGATGGATTATGCTATTATATTGGCTAACTTTATATATTATCACCATATGATTGCATATCTTGGTTGTTGAGGACAATTTGTAGGTGTATAGCTTTGAGTCAAGTTCTCAATGATGGACTTCATCGAACGTCTGGACGAGGTAGGCTCTTTATCTTGTCTTGTTAGCATGTTTTTTTATATAGCATACTTGAGATTAGAGTTGATTTCTGTAGTCATTTTCGTCTGTTGTTGTTTACCCCATGCCATAAAGTGATTTTACTTGTAACAAGGGTTTGACATTTGACACTAAACGTCCCTTCTCCTTTATGCACACACGTCTTCCAGAGTCCCAAATTTTTGAACTCTTGAAAGAGCCCAAAATCTCTCCACGTGGCTCTGGCCTTCAGGCCTTTCGGCTTATCTACGACTCTACACCCTAAACCTATGGAGTCCCAAAGTCATGGAATCCCGAAGGGTCCACCCTCGCACGTGGTGATGTATTAAATGCAGAGGAAAGGATAGGTGGGTCTCTAGCACTCCACTTTCTAGATGCACCAAGAAAGTATGTGCCAGGGGTGACATGTGGCAAGGAAGAGATGACATGTGGATCCTATTGTGGGTGACATGTGTCACATTTAATGGGTATACATGGTCTGTGAATTGTACAAATCCAGGTGACATGTGGCATGTGAAACATGGGACCATGCCACCCTATGTGACATCAGTATGCCACATCACTCTGGAATGATAGCCTTCCGACACCTTTAGATCTAATGGTTGAGAAGTGTCCTCATAGATATATTGATCTATGGCCTCAATGACTTCGTAACTTCGGCATTCAGATTATTCGTTGTGTGACTTCCTCCTAGCTCCCGGAGTGGTCAACGTCGAGATGACTCCATTCTAGATCTATGGTCATGGGAGATCTTGAAGGGTCCCTAGATATATGGTTCTTGTTACTTCATAGCTCCGACATTAGGGGGGTTTCAGTGTTATGGCTGCTTTGCTCTCCCAAAGTGGGACTTCACCAAAGTACTATATGTGATTCCCTCACATTGGTTGATCGGACGATTAAGAGGGGTTCTTAACGAACTCCCTAGATCCACAGATTTAATCAATTCGTAACTCCGACGTTCGGGGAAATTGGTGCTATAGAACATTTTCTCTTTTGAAGTAGTCAACACCGGACTTACCTCAACGTAGATCCAATGTCCAGGGGGAATCCTGAGTACCCTCGGATCTACAGCTCGCATTACTTCACGATTGGTAAATGGGTCAGGGTTTAACGGTGGGACAGGTCTATTTGCCATGGTTAGGGAAACCGCTAGAAGTCGGTCAACCTCGTGGACAACCGTAACACAATTTTCGTCTGGTTGGTTTGCAAATGGTAAGGTTGTAACACCATAGAGCTCCGAAATCTCGGCATTCCAAAGCCAAAAATGATTATCTCGTTTCGCGCCTAGCGCAGGGTCCCTAGACCTTGGTCATATGGTCCTCCGAAAAATCTTGTGGGATACAAACTAATCGCTTTGCCGTGAATTTGTTAGGACATGGAAATGATCCCTTGATCGCACAAATGAAGGTCTGAAGGAGGCACCCTCCTTCCGCAGAGTTTGAACTTGGTATTCCTGAACTCTCAAAGGAGACTGGAATCTCTCCACAATCTGCCTCTACCCATGAAATTACTCCTTTCTTTCCTTCTTCAACACAATTTCATGGGTCTGAATCCCCAACTCATGGTCAGATATGGAAGTCTTGCAGATGGGTAATCTGCCCCATCTCCTCATTAACTCTTGAGGATGAATTTTCCAACTACCATCCTGACTGGTAATTCATTTCTGGGTCAGAGGACTATTTTGGGTCTAAGCAATTAAATCCAGTGAGGTATTGGTTTGGTGGGGGTCATCTCAACCATTTCTAGTTCCCCTCACCATATATCTCTAATAGCATCATCAAATATCTCGGAACCCCCCCCCTTTAATAAGTTATGCAACACTATCCATTTTAATTAATAACAAAAATACATATATTACCTTTTTTAACAAAAGGTTCATCAAATCCAACATTCACAAATCTTTAATCTTCCATAGTCTTTTGGCAAGTTATGGTTATATTTACAAGCTAGGGGGTATTAAAATCCCCTCCCCCTTAAAGGAACATCATCCTCGATGTTCTACCTGCCGATGTGTTATGTATGTGCATAAGTAAACAAAAATGGGTAATGTTTGTTTCATGGCATCCTCAATTTCCCATGTAGCTTCATTTCGACAAAAGTGTTTTCACTGCACATTGACCTGTGCCATGGTTCTATTCCTGAGTGGGGTTTCCTTCATGTCTATTATGTGTTGTGGTTCTGGCAGTAATTCTCCCTTTGGTTCCACCTGAATCACAGACTAGTCAATTATATGATTATAATAATGTACATATTTCTTTAGTAATGAAACATGGAAAACATTATGTTCCTTCACTGTGGGAGGAAGTGCTAGCATATATGTTACAGGCCCCACTCTATCCAAAATTTCAAAGGGTCCACAATACCGAGGTGCCAACTTGGCACAGGCTCCCATTCTCAAGGATATTTTCTTGGGTCTAACTCGGAGATACACATGATCCCCTGTTTTGAACTCTCTAGGAGTCATTTTTTCTATCTGCATATATTTTCTGTCTATCCTGAGCCACTTTTAGATTCTGTTTTATCTGAATTACTTGTTGTTCCATTTATTTCAGCATATCTGGCCCGATTTTGATTCTTTCTACTGGGTTATCCCAACTGATTGGAATCTTGCATTGTCTACCATAGAGGGCCTCGAATGGACTCATATTCAATGAGTCTTGATAGCCATTGTTGTAGGCAAATTCTACCAGTGGTAGGTAGTCTTCCCACTTCTTAGGCTAATGCATTACTTGCATCCTTAACATGTCCTCTAATACTTGTTTTACGCTCTCTATATGTCCATCATTTTGAGGGTGATTGGCTATACTAAATAGCAATTTAGTTTCAAAACCAACAAATAAATATTTCCAAAAGTTTGAAGTAAATTTTGTATATCTGTCAGATATGATTTCCTTAGGCATGCCGTGCAGTCTAAATATTTCTTTCATGAAAATACTGGCAATATCTATTACCTTTAAAGTTGACTTGATGACAATGAAGTGAGCAACCTTGCTCAATTTGTCCACAACTACCATGATGGCGTCATTATGATTGGTTGATTTTGGTAACCCTATGATGAAGTCCATGGATATGGTTTCCCATTTCCATTCTGGGATTGGTAGGGGCTGCAACAGTCCTGTTGGATGTCGGTGTTCTGCCTTAACTTACTAACATTATAAACTTTTAGCTAAGTAATCAACTATGTCCTTTTCATTTCGGGCCAATAAAATAGTTTCATAGTGGTTGTGATCATCTTCTGACAACAATGATGACCAATATATGGTCTTTTGTGTAGTTCATACATCATGAACCTCTTCAAGTTGTCACAATTTTAGATATACAACCTACCTTTCTAAGTTAGCAGGCCATCATTCAACAATTGATAACCCTCATACTTCATCCCTGTGGGATCTTGTTCTAATTACGATTTTACAGTCTTGAAAAATGCATCTATTTCTTGTGCACTTTTGACTCTCTCCCTGACATTTGTTTCACAGGTGCTTACAGCTTCCAAGTGAATCAATCTCATGCTTCTGCTAAGGGCATCATCCACCCTATTTTATTTTCCTTCGATGTGTTTGATTTCAAAATCAAACTCACTAAGGAGATCCATCCATCTAGCTTGTCTAGCATTGACCTTTGGTTGATCAAAAAATTATCTCAATCCACTATGATCTGTCATAAGAAAAAATCTTTTACCTAGGAGGTGATGCCTCCACATTTGTAAAGCATGTACTATGCAAGCCAATTCTAGATCATGGGTCGCATAATTGATTTCATGCTCATTCAATTTTCTAGATTCATAGCAAATTACATGCCCTTCTTTCATAAGGACTCCTCTGAGTCCTTCCTTGTAGGCATATGTACACACAAGGAAGTCCTTGTTTGGGTCTGAAATCTTCAGCATAGGTGCATTGATTAGAAGTTATTTCATCTCTTGGAATCTCTCTTCACATTCTGATGTCCCAAGGAATTTAACTCCCTTTTTCTAAAGGGAGGTGATTGGGCAACTGGTCTTGGAAAATCCCTTTATGAACCTCCTATAGTATCCTGCTAAGCCCATAAAGGATTTGATATCAGATACATCCTTTGGGGTAGTCCAATCCATAATGGCTTTGATCTTGTCAGATCAACTACCACTCCTTCTTCAAAAATAACATGGTCTAAGTAATGGACTTGTTTCTAGAAAAAGTCACACTTACTAAACTTAGCATAGAGATGATGTTCTCTTAGCACTTGAAGCACTAGTTTGAGATGTTCTTCATGCTCTTTTCTCTTTTTAGAACATATTAGGATATCATCAATGAAAACCAATACAAATCTTTCCTAGAACTTACGGAGTGCATTAAAAGTGGCTATTGCATTGGTTAGCCCAAATGGAAGCACCACAAATTAATATTGACCATATCTTGTCCTAAAGGATGTTTTGTGGATGTCTTCATCCTTAATTCGGACCTGATGGTATCCAAACCTCAAGTCAATCTTGGAGAAAATAGTAGCACCCCTTAATTGGTCAAAAAAGTCATCGATCCTTAACAAGGGGTACTTATTCTTAATG
>JASDQU010306439.1:70981-84234 GCA_032191745.1 Picea mariana | reverse complement strand
AACAATCCAACATCTAAGTTGACAATACCTTGTTGTAGGTTATCAATCATTATGAGCGTGGATGCCCCTAATGAAGGGTCGGGATGGGAGAAGGATAACTGATCAACGATTACTATCCTGCCTTCATGAGGAAAACAAAAGACATGAAAATTGTAGGATACAACCGATGTTGTTGCGTAGGTCCAACTTCGTCATAACAAAAGGTTGTATTCGAGAGGCACGTCAACTACTTTGACCTTGACACACACAGGTTTTGCCTTCAACTGCATAGGGAAGGAGGGGATTATTCCATGCAATCTAAAAGAACGATCGTCAAATGCAGTTAATAACGTCGAATATGGAGACAACTCGGGTTGACCAATAGCCTTCCAACATGCAAATGACATAACACAAGTTGACGCACCCTCATCTACGACCGTGCGGAAAATATTATATGTCAACTATTTCGTGGCGTAAACCACTACTATCTGGAAGGTGACGTGGTAAGACAAACAAGGTTTATGATTGGAAGGGTAAAAAATGATTGTTCCCAAGTTAGTTGGCTCAACAACACCCAAGGAAGAGAACAATTCTTTTCTCTATGAGGGGAAAATCGAGAGGACTTCTAGGGTAGACATCGCATAAGGGGTTTGCACCAGATCCTCAACGACAGAGTATTTTTTAGCAGCCCTTGCATTCTAATTATGAGAATCTTTCTTAAACTCACCTTTGGGGATGCGAGTCATATTTTCTCCCATTTTTTCCTCGATGTGAAGAGGAGGAAATGGGTTGGAAGCTTCTTTTCTCTTCTCAAAAGATTTCAGCATTCCATAATCATGATCCCTAGTATGAATATGAGCATATGATCTCATCATGTAGACATTTGTGGCTCCATTATTAGCATTAGGCGTGGGGGCTCCCTGATTTCCCTTGGTCACGTTTGTGATGAGGAAGCTTGTGCCATATTTTTCCCTTGAGGGAAAGGGTTAGTTAACACAACAGGATTTTGTTGTGCCAAAATATTTTGGGCTTCCTCAAGCTGAGGGCATTGGTGAGTTAAGTGATCGTTTGCACAAAGCTTACACATAAACTTAACCTTCTTCTTCTCATTTTTACCCTCACCAATATTGTTAGCAACCTTTTTATCCCCCTTACCCTTCTTTCCCTTGGCCTTTATTTATTCCTTGGGTTGCTGGTTACCTTTGGGATTTGTCGTTTGCACACTGTGTACTTCCGACATTTGGGTTGCCGGGTAGTCAAATTAGGATTTTGGTTGGGCACAATCTGCTGGAGCGATGACTGTTGCAATTGGTCAGACAACTGATCTGTGGGATTACTTTGTGCTGAGCCTATTGTACCATCGGAGTAAGGGCCAAAATTTGGTTTGGTTTTGTCAAAAGTTGACCATGGTGCATTTGGAAGAATATCATATAGTATATCATATTGAGAATAAACCAATTCCATTTATTGGGCTCTCATAATATCCTCTTCCTTAGAGAACACTCTGGAAGTCGCAACGTCTTTGGAGACACAAGGCACCAAGGACTTCAAGAACCACTCGAGAAAAAATATAGGAGGGAACTTTACTTTGATTAGTCTTTTCCGGTGACACCATTCTCGGATATGATCGAAGATATGGACAACCTTCGTCTGCTCGAAGTTGGCCATAAAATCTGTGCCGGAATAATATCTTACTAGTAGCTGAAAATGGTTTAAGAAAACCATTGCTAGGTTGTTAAAGTAAGAATACTTCAAGCTGTCGAGCTCAATATACCATTTTGCATCAGCCCCTATAAGAGTGTGTTGAAACAATTGCATCTGGATAGAGTCATCCTTCAATGAGTTGGAGGAGCACCACAAGTGAAACATTGTAACATGATTGCCTGGATCTTCGCCAGGATTTCCTTCAAATTTTGGTATGTCTGAGGGAAACTTAGTTGGCATAGGAGTCCAATGTGGATCATGACAAATAGGATCATTCAACAACCTTGGAAAATATGGAAAATGAAGAGTTTCTAGAAAAGGTAACCTAGGTTGCGATGGATTTAAAGGGAAAGAGGAACCTGGATTTTGATTGGCACCGGGTTGCCAAGAAAAGTTTTCTTACTGACTAGGGTTCTGGTAAAAACCAGGGTGCCCTTGGCCAGTATAAGGAGTTTGCACACTAGTATACATCGTCGACGAATTCACATAATTCAATGACATACCTTGGGTAGGGATTTCTCCCTACATAGTATTCCAAAGACCTTGGTTGGGGTTTAACAAACCGATCCTCCTGGCATAGGCACTAAACCTTGCTCGAGGTTCCATTGAGCATGGGAGGGGTTACCCTCGATCGACATCTCTTGCGAAGGTAAAGAGCCCTGCCAGGGATTTCCAAGACCTTGATAGGAGAAGGATATTATCATCACTCCCTATGAAGGAACAAATCCTTGCATAGGGTTAGGTTGATTGAAGAAGGGGTTTCCCCCTGACGAAAAAAATTGGATGACGAGACAATGTTGTTTCTGAAAGCACCAAACAAAGAGAAATACATAGACCCAACCAGAGTCATATAGGACCGAGACCCATGACTCCATCCACTTAAAAAGTTGGAATTGGTATTAAGCCTTGATGGTTGTTGGAAAGCACCTCCAAACGAGGGGGACGGAGGAGGGATATGACTCCCACCATAAGGGATTAAATTAAATGGAGCAAAGGTTCCTGTGAAGGATCCTTGCAATGTAGAATTATAACTCCCTTCCCTTAGACCAATAGTCTGTAGAGTGGATTAAGTTAAAGTCGATTTTGTGTCAAAACCCGATATCCCGTATGAAAAAGGAGCGCGAAATGTGTTATGTATAGTAGGGACAATGGTCATAGTTGTTGTAGAGACCATGCCACTGCAAGAAGTTGTATGTTTCTAGCTAGAAGTAATCCTTGTAGGTGAAGGTGTGGAACAGGGGATGACACCCTTTCTAGCCACAACCAGGATGGGAGTATGAGGACTCATGGTAGAGGTATCATTATTTTCTTCCATCGCCAATCACCTAACAAGATGACGATTAGGAGTAGTCACCTCAGGAGGGAATACCTGAACAAGGATTGGCACTGATATATTAGTGATCATAGGATTTTCGGGCCTGAATCCTTTAGCTTCGAGGTCATAAATGATAGACTGCTCTGGTGCAAGTGTATCTTCTCTAGGAACAAGCTCGAGAAAAATTTCTTTTGTCCCCGTCGCTTAGAAATAACCCTCTTGATCTAGCCTTCACCTCAGAGATGGCAGAGATACATCCAAAGTAACCAGTGACAGGCCTTGAATCCTACATGAACGACAGATCTATTGATCTTCCACCTTGTGATATGATCAACCAACACTCTAAGGTCAAGCTAGGGAGAAACATAGAGCACACACTACAAAGTCCCTAAAGAAAAATCAAGCAATCAAGGGAATGGTAGGAAGAAAAATTACGCCAACCAACACTAGAGAAACTTACTAGTGCAAGTGTAACTCGAACATGGAAACACCCTCCGGGTATACTCTGCAAAGTGTGGTTCAATGTCTGTCCTAGGTACCGTGATATACCCCCGTAGTCACCTGTGTGAGTCCCTGTAAAATGGAAACTAGGTTTCTAGCACATAGTCATTCACCAGACGAGTACATTCGATAGTCGAGCAGATCGTATGAGCAAGATAACAATGTTTGAAGCCTTTAGAGGAATCTGAAAGCAAGTGTTCTGGAAGACAATTGAGATTCCAAACATATTCGAGGTCCACGAAGCTCCGTAGTCAAATGCATTCAGCGAAATACCATGAATGAACCTCAATATACAATCCCCACTATGCTTGGTCTGACTTTGAAGGGGTTATCTCCTCTACCTTTCCTCCTGCGACCTCGTGTTTATCCCTTGTGTTAGAGGGGGGTCCTGGCTAAATTTTATGAAACTGGACTTTTACACTCCCTGTCACAGACTCTTGAGTTTATTTAAGTGGCCTTTAAGAGTTTCCTCTCCACACCTATTCCAAGGCCCTAAAGCCTAGACTACTTGGTGTGCCCTATAAACAAAAAAGTCTAGTTGATTTTAACATTAAACATTAATTTTAATGGCTTGATTACTAAGGGGGTATGGAAGTGAAAATCGTGGTTTTCTTTGAAAGACAAAAGATAAGAGTTTAATAATATTTTAGAACATTGTGTTGAAAGCAAACTACGTTCTACAAATGAAAAAATGGCTTTTTAACTTTGACGGTGCAAACTTTTCAAAATAGAGATCAAGATCCTAAAATGCAGTTTTTCCTAGATTTTTTTTTCTATTCAAATGCAATGCAATTACTTAATCTTTCAAGGAATAAGTCTAAAAGGAAGTTTGGGTTCATAACTCTTTTCTATTATAAAAATATCCTAAGCTACTAACACAAAACAAACATGCATAGTCAAATGCAAAAGTAGTTAAGAAACTACAACAATTTTTTTTTTGCTTTTTTATATGCTTAGAAATGAAAATAACAAGCAACTATATTTTTCCTTTTCAAAGCATAATGAAGAGAGAAGGATGACAAACCAAAGAATGAATTATATCTTAAACCACTTCCTGAGAGTAGGGATTCACCAGAATCCATAGGAGGACCTAAATCTCACAAGTACACCCTTAACATTGACAACAAGCATAAAGAGACAAAGAAACAAAAAAAATTTCTTTACAAGTTCATAGATAATCTGAGCCTTGAATCTAGCCAAACCATAGTCAACAGAGGCCCCTAAAACTCAGGGAGACCTAAGAATCCAAGGTTTTCTTGAAAGGAAAGAAAATCTTTTTGAAAAAACTCTTCAAGATGACTGGCATGCGTGTTGTGCACAGTCAGCCCGTGTATGTTCTTGAGCTCTGTATAATACATAACACATATGTATGTGGGTTGCGTATAGAACAAGGCACATATGCTGCTGAAAATTTTCAAACAACAGAAAGATTCAGGTATAGCACTCAACCCAAAAAAACTAGTAAGCACCTGTAAGGTGACCAGAGATCCAAAAAGACTCATAACACTTCAACAAACAAGAATTCAAGCCAAACAAAGATCTCCTAAAAATACCCTAGAGAGACTCTCCAGCGGAGTTGCCAATTCTGCTATGGGGAAAATCCCCCTAATCTAGGTCTATGACTAGGCATAGCCTTGACACCTTAAAAGATAGAAAAGCTTCTATTCTACCCAAACCAAACAAAACCTTACAATAATTAAGGGAAGAGAAAGAATATTGAAATGTGTAACTTAAGTCCTTACAATTGTTGTCGATCCCTTCCGGTTGTTGTCCATTCCAAGATAGTAGGCCTCCTCCCAAAGCTAGCCTGAAACAATGCTACAGAACAAACTATGACAACATATGCTTAATTATCAAGATCTTCTAAAGGGTTAGTTATTCATGAAAACATTCATAAACACAAACACATAGACATAAAGATCTGGGACAATAAGTTTTCTCTTTTATTAATAACAAAATTGGAAGTTACAACCTAAATTTTGATGGCGCCACTCCACGAACCTCGCTTGGGTTCCTCTACTTTGAATCCAAGTGCACTACTCCCAATATGCTATCCTCACCATAAACATGCCAATATAAGGGAAAATGAAGGATGGTATAAGGAGGATGGATGGAAGGGAATGTTGAGGATGAAACTCAGAGCAAAATGTAGAAGGCTTGGAATACAAGGGAGAAAATTTGGCGGAGTTCTCTTGCCTCTTGTTTGATATATCCAAATGACCCCCCTAAGGCCCTTTTTATATGGAGAAATAATGGTTAATTTGTTGTCAGAAGGGCTATAGGAGGTAAAATGGTTACACAACCTAAGATAGCCTGTAAACTCCGTCAAAAAGCATGGAATTTATATTTTTTTGCAATTTTGTAGAGTACAAGTGGGCTTTCAGGTGTGCATCTAGCGTATGTATGCAGGATTTTAGGCATGCAACTCACATGTGTACGCTCTCAGCATATGCATYAGAGCRCGTATACCATACACGATTGTTTTTGTTTGAGAAGAACTMCATCAAAAAGGGTTGACAGATGTGTGAATGAATAAGACAACATCATRAATGCATAGTAATAGCATTTTGAGTTATAACAACATGCATGACGAGAAAGTAGGTTTGTGACCTCTTTCAATGTACATAAAACAATGCATCGACACAAATATCTGCATTCACATTTCTYTGTAGTGAATTTTGTAGATTAATTTAAAGGATTGCATTGTAGCATGATGGAGTCCACATGATGGGCATTGGAGATATACTTCATCAATTGCTTAATGGAAGAATTGGGTGCCTAGTTTGGCAGCATCACAATAGATGCTTTTTCATATTTTCTTTGGATACATGTGGTGAATGCAAACTCATTAATGTCATTGAGTTTGGAACCTCTTATGGTGGCCATAAGATCCCTAACACCCATTTACAGATCAAGATGTCTTCTTAATAAACTTGTAAGAAAAACAACTAGATTGCATATATAAGTTGTTCCTGTCCTACATCACAAAAACTTGCAGAACCTGTTACTATTTCACCTACTTCTGTACAAGAACAAATATTGCACAGTCAACCCAACCAACAAACTAATTTTATAATGAACCACCACACCATATGTCTTCGGTGCTCAAAATCCATAAGTAATATTTCAAAATAGAGTTGAAAAGGCAATGTTTTCCCAATTTGTGATAAACAAAAGCTAGTATTTCACCACTCGATCTATGTTGTGTGCCTCTCCAGATATTTATAGCAAGGTTGCATATATCAATGGTTTTGCCTCCAAAATAACTAACAATAAAGTTTGTTCTTCTAATTCCATTGCTATGATAGTAGCAATATGATTCTGATGTTTACTGAACAATAAAGTTTACCGTTGGAATCTAATTCCATTCACTTTATAAAAACGATGGTGTGATTCCGTTTGAATCTAATTTCATTCACTTTATAAAAAAGATTACCGTTTGAATCTAATTCCATTCACTTTATAAAAACGATGGTGTGATTCCGTTTGAATCTAATTTCATTCACTTTATAAAAAAGATGGTATGATTCCAATTTTCTGGAGTATGTTAATTTTATAGTAAAAATATTTTATTTGGTTGACAACAAAAATTTTAAATATAAACAAATTTTTATTATGATTGGATATACATCATTTTATAAGTGTTAATTAATTAAAATTTTATATTTAAATTTAAATTATTTAAAATTTAATTAAAAATCCATAGGATAACTTTGTGTTTTATCATCATTATCATAAAAAGAGCTTCATAATTTATTAAAACATTTGATTCTAACCCTTACTACTTCTTCTTCTTCTTTTTTTTAAAAACAAGATAAAGGATAAAATTAAACAACTTAATGTAAGAAAATCATTTGAATTAGTCGTTTTGTAGATGTCATTAGCGGTTTTGTACAAAAGATTACCATGGGTGTTGCATGCTTTGAGAGTCGTAAAAATCATTGAAATGAGTGAGTATAGGATTGTTGGTAATTGAAGAGTCCTATTGGCTAAGTTGTTTATTTTGAAAAATAACACAATCTCTCTATATATAGTCTGAGTGGGCCTAATGGTTAAGAACATGTGTTTCCTCTTAAGAGGTCATAGGTTCAAATTCAGAGGGGGGTAGGGTATGTATACCTTCGTAGACTTTACCAGTCAAATCGCTGGGTGGAGGGGGGTCCCTTGTCCCACAAACAAGGGGGTCTCATACACCAATTTGGTGTGTTGGCTTGGCCGTGACCTTAAAAATAGATTATTATTATTATTATTATTATATATAAATATCTAAAATTGATATTATATTTGTTTGTTTTTATGGATGGGAATAGAGAATAAGTAAATATTTTTATTGAGATTTATATAGATTATTTATTTATTTATTTTTAATTTTTTATAATATATTATAAAAAATGATTTTTATTTTTTATAATACATTATAAAAGGTGATTTTATTGATTTATTTTAGATAATAATTTTTAATTATTATTATTATTATTATTATTTTATTAAAGTATTCTTTTTTCACTAAGGTTTTACACATAAACGCTCACTATTTCACTATTTAGGTTTCACACATAAATGCTCACTCTTTCACTATTTAGGTTTCACACATAAATGCTTCCATGTAGACATGCTACTGAATTGTTCATCCTTTCACTATTCAAGTTTCACACATAAACGATGTCATGTAGACATGCTAATAAATTGTGCGCCTAAACCCCTTCATCCATCTCTACTTTAATAAATAAATTGTGGAAAAGTCCTCAATGTAAACCCATGCATCCATCCTCTTCGATAAGCCTTTTGAATGTTTTCTTTATAGAGGTGTGCTTTCATTGCCTATAACTTGCATTCGAGTCTTAACCATGTCAAGTGAGGTAGTTGTACAAGATGTTAGAGCACTTTAAAAAATTCCACACTCAACTTTAACTTTAAGATTACCATAAGAAGAATTTGTGGAAAATGGTTGTGCTAGAAGGGTGGGTGAAGCATCACAATTATGTGTTTATCCTGACCAAATTGTTTATCAGGTCTCTAATGAGTTTAGTTAAATGAACATGATACTAGCATGTACCATGTACCATAACCACTATGATGGAGCCAACACTTCATATGATCAAACTTTTTATGGTTATCCATCCATGTCCCATAGTTATCCCAATGCACCATATGATGCGTCATGCTCATCTTCTCAATCCCAATGCACCATATGATATGTCACACTCATCTTCTCAATTAGGTGTTAGCACATCGTCTTTCCCCACTTAAGTGAATTGATTCTAAGTGTGGTGCCCTTAACTTTAGACTCAAATTCATTTCTAATCACTAATTGGGGATCATACCCATCCAACTGCTTACCAAGAACTAAGCTGCCATGCAACATTGGTTTATTTTGTTATGTTTCACTAGTCTGCACAATACTCTGGAGCGATATAAAAAACGCTCATACATAATGCAAGATATGATTGTATTAAATCGAGAAACATAAGTAATACAAATCTGTCACAAATATATTAATCTTCCAGTTGCTCTTTCTATCTAGTTTCTTTTTCTATTTTTATGAAGAAACACATTCTCACAGAAGAAAGAAAGAAAGAAAGAAAGAAAGAAAAAAAAAAAAAAAAAACATCTTATTAAGACTTCTCTTCTCTACACAATGTACCAAATGACTTTGCATTTTAGTAGTGAACATGATAGATTATGGATGTATTAGAATGAATAATGTATGGATATGAAAAGATTCTCATAACATTCTATATAGTTGTTTATGGATAATGTATAGATATGAGAAGATTTTCATAACATAACATTATATATAATTGTTTATGAATAATGTATAGATATGAGAAGATTTTCATAACATTGTATAATTGTTTATCTTTCTTGTAATTTTAAGTGTTTGAAAATAAAATCTACTTTTGTAATTTTAAGTGTTTGAAAATAAAATCTACTTTTGTAATTCATAGCAGAAGCAATGTTTTAAACTTGCAAAAAGAGGATAGAAAATATGTATATTTATATTTGTTACCTACCATCATATCATACCATACTCCCATAGTTCTTAAAATGCTAATTAAATTTCAAATTCAAATTTGAATATAAAATAAACATTTTTTAAAGTATAATATAGTCGGAAATAACATACCAGCAATCATCATGGCGAGTGATAATTTCTGGTAGATGAAAAGTAGAGAACTAAAAAGTTAAGTATAAGGTCCTGACATATCTCTATTGTCAGGTCGTATGATCATGACATGACATGAAACTCTTATGTTAAAGCTTCTTTAGGAATTCATGAAACTTCATTTGATTATTGCTATGTCAATTTCAGGAGCAATCAATGATATTGAATTTGAATTTTGATAAGTTTAAGCATTATTGCAATGTTGACATGCTTCATAATGGTCTCCAATATAGCCTATAAAACATCTATCTACCAAGAAGATCAACGATATATTCCTTCCTATTTAGCTACATCTGGTTTAACAAAATTCATCATTATCTAGTTATTATAAAATATTATATATCCATTTATATTTCATATTCTTTGGTTTTAGTATTAAGATATAAAAAATGATATGGAGAATTGCAATCATGTTTCATTTATTATGGTTTTAGTATTTCATAAAGGTTTAATAATAAATAATTGTATTACTTTTTATTTTTTGTGTTGGAAAATAAATATTTTTTTTTCATAAAAAAAACTTCTATATTCATAGGAGAATATACATGTTACAGTGTTTCATGACAAGTTTTTGATCTAGGATTTCTTCAGGAGCTATATTGTTTATATATTTGACTATCAAAATAGGTATATAAAGACTTTTTCAAAAATAACTACTACAGTCTGTTCAAACTGTCCAAAAACATTTACAGCCTTACAAAAGTAAAACTTCTTCAGAGACAAAACTCTATAGCTTCGGTTTCTGTTCCTTCAAAAAACTCATAAAAACTGAAGGCTCTTTTTTGTAGTTGCATTGCTTCCTTTGAGAGTTCATCTGCTTTTGAATTGAGTTCCTTTAGAATGTGTTGGTAGGAGAGCCATTCAAAGTCTCTGAACGTGAGTTTGATATCTCTTAGCAAAGAGGCTAATATTGGGTTTTGAATATTATTAATACCTCTTGCCCAATCTATCACCAACTTGGAGTCGCCAAAAACTTGTAGCCTTGACAAAAAAAATTATTTTGTTGTTTCCAAGGGGGTCCATAGTGCTATAAGTTATGATCTATTGTTTGTTTTGCCCCCTGTCGCATATATGATGTAAATACAATGGTTGAGACTAATGAAAAGCCCCACCCCCACTCCATAGGTTGGGGGGTGTCCTTGACTGACTCCGTCGAAGAAGCCCCACAGGATGGTGTAATCAATGGGAGGAGGGATCATTGTCCTGGTTTTACTTTCCCTTAGTTTTTCCTTGAAATCTTTGGCCTAACTGAGTGAGATTGTCGTAGTGACCTTAGGTGGCACAAACTTGCCTTTAAATACAACACCATTTCTGGCCCATCAGATGTTGGAGATCATGATGCCCGAGAGACTTGCATTCATGAGACTGATTTGGCTTGGATCCAAGATCTGAAACAATCCTCTACAGAGCCCCATTTCCAGTTAGCCTGGAATTTCGGCTATTCTTTTAAAACCTGCACAACCTTCTTTGCATAAGAACATGAGATAAAAAGATGAGTAATGGTTTCTTGATTTTCTTTGCAAAGAGGACATCTATTAGGACCACACCATCCTTGTCTAAGACAATTGTCCCAAGTTAGCAATTTGTTGTTTAGTGCAATCCATAACATTTATTTGCATCTAGGATGAGCTTTGAGTTTCCAAAGGGGATTCCACCACCATTTCTGGTGAAACACATTGTTATCTTCTAGCGAAGCTTTGTGTCCCAATTTGACTGAATATGAGTCGTTATGAGGGTTTTTTGACCAACAAAGGGAGTCTTTCGAGTCTCTGTCAAGGGATATGAAATTTTTTCATAAGAGGGATATATAGGAGTTTCATTCATCTCACATTTCTTCATAGAGATCAAGAGAAATTGCACGTTTCCACCCCAAGCCCCCTCATATCTGGGGAAAACTAGTGTTTAAATCGCTCAAGAACCGAAGATTTTTATTTTTGAGAAAAAAGAGTAGGGGAGGAGAGAGTTTGCAGTTTTTTTTGGCTCTCAACCATGGGTCTTCCCCCAGTCTCACCTTTTCCCCATTTCCAATACGCTAGACTATCCAGTTACCAACTAGGGGGAAGGCTACCACAAGAGCTTTCTAAACAATTGAGCCTTTGGAAGATTTTAGAGGCTCTCGCAACCACTCCGAAATGGATAAGGTGGGAAAGTATTTGGAGTTCATGAATCTTACCCAAAGACAGTTGCCTAGGGTTAGTCTCCAGAGATTCCTTCCTGCTAGGGTTCGAGAAAAAAGATGAATGTTCTTTAAATTCCATCCGTCCATTTGTTTAGGTATAGCGATTGAATTCCAACTGGCCAGATGAGTGCCTCCACAATATTTTTGTCCCGCCCAAAAAAAGAGAAAGATTATAAGGTAGATATGATCTAGAGTTCCTTTAGGGATTGCAGCTATAAAGTTCCAATAAACAAGAATACCTTCTAGGACTGCTTTAATTAGCACTAGTCTTCCACCTCTTGATAGGAGTCTATTGACCCAAATGGCTATTCGGGCCTCAACTTTTCTGATTATCCAACTCTAGTATTCTTTCCTATAATTTTCTAGTTTTAAGTTGAAGCCCAGGTACGTGAATCCTTTAGGAAGAGGTTTTATTTGGTTAGGAAATGAGCTGGCGATGGAGAACTTTTCTGCTGCCACACAATGATTAAGAATTAGACAAGATTTTTCCATGTTTATTTTCATTCCTATTGTGCTACATAAGAGGTTTAAAATAGTTTTGAAGGAGTTCAAGTTCCTCTGAGAACCAAAAAAGATGCAAAATATGTCATCTACGAATAACAAATGAGTCACCGATTCAAATTATGAGACTATGATTCCTCGTAGAAGGCCATTGGTCTGGGCCTCCTTTATCAGTATGCTAAGTGCTTCTGCAACAATCAAGAATAAGAAAGAATAAAGGGGGGGACCTTTTCAGATACCTATAGATTCTTTGAAGAAACGAGACTGGGCTCCATTGATAAGGATGACAAAGGAGGCATTTTGAACGCACCCCATAATCCAGTTAACCTCTTTTAATCACATGCCCATTTGGAGTAGGGCCAATCGTAGAAAGGTTCGGTTTACTCAGTCATAGGCTTTGGAGAGGTCCAATTTTAGGATGGTTTCCTTAAGATTTTATTTTTTGAAAGAGTGGAGCACTTCTTGTGGGATGGCAATTGCGTCATGAATTTGTCTATTATGACAGAAACCAAACTATTCTTCCTCTATGAAAGCACTTAGCATCAATCTTAGTCTTCTAGAGATAATCTTAGAGATTAATTTGTAGATAACATTGCAACATGCAATCGGTCTGTAATCTTCAAAGGAGGAGGGGAATTATTTTTTTGGGATAAGGCAGATGAAGGTGGCATTGAGAGGGTTGTGAATTCTTCCTTCATTTTGTGATTCTCTTACCACCAATAATATATCCTTCTTCAAGTGGTCATAGAATTCCCTAAAGAATTCCACCGTGACACCATCTAGGCTTGGGAGTTTTCCATTTTTCATAGAGAACAACGTAGCCCTTAGTTATGATTATGTAACCTCTTCTTACAGGGATAAATTCATTTCTTCATGAAACATAGTAGGGAATTTTCCCACTACCTCCA
>JASDQU010306439.1:30046-45513 GCA_032191745.1 Picea mariana | reverse complement strand
ACTATATTGGCCAAGAAAACTATGGAAAAATCAAATGTGTGGATGTTTGATTTGATGGACCTTTGTATAAAAGGTCGATGAATGTAAATTATGTTATTTTAATAGAAAATGGATAAGTGTTGCATGACTACTGGAAAGGGGATGTGCTAAGAGAGACCACAAATGCTATGAAAGAGATGGTGAAGGGGACCAGGAATGGTTGCGTTAAACTCCAATGAACCAGAACTTTGTTGGATTTAATTACTTAGGGTCAGAACAACCTTCTGACCCAGGAATGAATTACCGTTAGGTTGGTAGGTGGGAAGACCTCCTCAAGAGTTAATGAGGGGATGGGGCAAACCGCCCAACTCTAAGGCTTCTGGACCTGCCCACGAACTGGGAATTTGGGCCACAGAAAATCTTGCTGGAAAAGACAAGAAAGGAAGGCACGGGGGTCAGAGATAAAGAGGACCTACGAAGAGTGCAAAGAGGAGAGACTGAGCTCTCAGATTCGAGGAAGAACTGTGAAAAGAGTGTGTTATGGTCGCAGGAAATAGAGACCGAGTCAGAAGAAGGAGAGTAACCTTCATCTATTTATGTGCCGGAAGAAGAGATTCAATCTTAAAGCATCATGGTCTAGCTCGAGGGTGGCTAGTAGTAAGTTCGTTAGGAGTGATTGCACCTATGGTTGGGTGGAAACGGTAACCCCTTTGAGCAGTCGCTTCACGTTATCTGGTTCTGATAAGTGTTTTCATAATCTATGCGTTGAATTGGGAATTAATGGTTGCATGCATGTATTCACATATCTATAAATGGTTTCTGTATTGAAATGGTTAAGTTATGTGTATACATTGGCTTCCTTGAGAACTTATGCTTCTCCTTTTCCCATATGCTCCAGTTTAACTCTCGAAGGTGCTTTCCCCAGAGAGATACCTCACAACTCTGGAGTCATAGAAAGCCTCTTGGAACTGCTACCATCTTGGTAACCTCACGATTTTACCCCACCCTGTTTCGAACTTAAAAGTTCTGTCAATTAGGAAGGTGTTTCCTTTAGACCAATAGCCTGAGAGACCTTGAACTCGTGCCCATGAACTTAACCAAAACCCAACTAAGAGTAGATAACATAACCCAAGAGTCATCTAAAGGTCCATGTGACCCAGGTCTAGGAACCTTGCACTAAGCCAAAAAGGAACTTGCTCATAATGATTTTGGAGTTTCAAGAGTTTGACTCCCTGGGATGTTAAACTTCATGATAGTCAAAGTTACCTGAACTCCCTGAGTAACAAGAGTCGTAGATGAATCAAAAACCTGACAGAGGAGATGAATGTGAGCCGTTCATCGGGAGGAAAACCTATCTCAGTCGTTAGATCAACTCAAAGACCCACTGGAGTTAATGAATCAAACACCAGCTGCTCAATTAGATCGATGGTTGGGAATCATTGAGGAGCGCAAAGGTGAAATTAGCGGACATGCTAGTTCACGGCCCAAAATCAACCAATGTCATTGATATCATTGGGGTGGAAGATCAACGAACACGATTAGACAGATTCAGGTGAGCACTTCCCAGATTGCGGAGATTGGGCCCCGCAATCACTGTGAACCGTCGATCTGTGAACATAGATCGATGGTTGGGAATCATTGCGAAGCACGAAGGTGAAATTAGCGAACGTGCTAGTTCACGGTCCACAATCAAACAACAACGTTGATCTCGTCAGGGTGGAGGATCAACAACCACTATTAGACTGATTCGGGCAAGCTCTTTTCATATTGCAAAGATTGAGCTCTCTGATAAAGAGTGAGCACATTGGGGCCTTGCAATCACTGTGAACCGTCGATCTGTCAAGACATCAGTATTGGTCGAATCATGACCGTGAAAACCTGAGGGAGGTTGAAATACAATCAGACCAAAGTGACTAGGCGCAGTGATGCCATCCATGGTGACATGGATTTAATCTTGACGAGCCATGTTTCAGTTGGATTCATGCGCATCAGATACCCTATAGCCCCTTTTGAGTGTGATATGCTTCATCCCATATGAGGGCACGTGTCGCTCATGACCCAACTACGTGTCATCCCCTAACACATACATAGCTCGCCCACGTGGTTGGTGAAATGAATGGAATTTCGGAAGTTTGGGACTTCGGGACTCTGGAGGATTCAAGGTGATTCGAAAATCCCCTAAGTGCCGAAGTGCCAGAGTAGATCCTATATGTTGGCACAGGAAGGCACATGGCAGTATATCATTAACTCCAGAGAAGAGCACCTCGGAGAAACACGAGGAGTGAAGTCCCAAAGTGCCTAAGTCCATCGGAACCGTCTGTTGGAAGGGGACGTGCAGTGCTCAATCTGTTACTTCAGTTACAAAGTACTTGAGAGGAAACATGCATTGCAGTTTTTGAAACTCCTAAACATCGAAGTCCCAAAGTATATCATAGCTATCGATCACGAGCGACACATGATGCTTGATCTATAACTCCGGGTATAGATTACTTCGGGGAGAAAATACTTTGGAGCATTCAAAACTCCTGAACGCCGAAGTCCCGAAGTGAATTAGGGCTTTCAAAATATCTGAGGACACTCAGTGTCGGATTGTGAACTTTAGAGTTTTGGCAGTATAGAGGGTTCATGCAGTGGTTGTCTTGGTAGCTGTTGTCTTGGCGGCTGTTGTCTTGGCGTCTGGGCATAGCCCGTGGTTATATGCGAGTATAGATGGATGGAAAAACCTGAATAACTTGGGAGAGGATATATGTCAACTTTCATCTCGGTTCGAAGCATGGAGACTGTGACTGGAAAGCTCTAGAAGAGAAGAAAGGAATAGAAACCACAAATGGGGGTTTTGATTTTCTTAAGAAGAACAAAATTTTGACGCCCCAACCTGGGTGTGTTACAAATTGGTATCAGAGCATGGTTACAACACTTGGCCTACTTGGGTTCAGGGACGAGTCACTTAAAAATCGTGTTTAAAGAAAATCTTAAGGGTGACGCCTTGCCTTACCTATTTCCTAAAGAATCTGGTTAAACTGTTACTAAACAAAATAATGAAAAATTGCTACTATGTGTGTCTTTAAGAAAAATAAACTATGTTTTGCTCATGAACTACTAGAATGTTAGCTATCAGTAAGTGTTTTGTCAGCACTCCAACAGTCATTGAATCACAAGAAACCACAAGCATAAAGGATGGAGACGCACCATGAAGTGGGGGATGGCTCCCACAATAGAGACGAAGAGTCTGACGAGAGGAGGGTAGTGGAGACCCCTTTGGATCTAGATGAAACTATAAGGAGCCTTATGGATGAATTACAGAGTTGCAAGGCTGACAACAAGAGTGATAAAGGAGCAAGAGAAACAAACAAAAATCGATGCAGTCTTGCTGCAGAGCTTATTTGATATATAAAGGTAGTTGCAGCATGGAACTGCAACCAATCATGTGGACCAACAACATAGAGAGAGAAGTCAAAGTCCACCTGAAATAGGAAAACATGGTCCCATAAGTGGCCACACTAGGAGAAGTACCTCAAGGAAGGACCAGCTTGGAGATAGGAGATGCTCATCGAGAGACTCCTATGGAAAGGAAATTGGCAACTCCGAGGGATCTTCTAGTAGAAAAACTAGCTCACATTCTCAGAAGAAAGGAAAGAAGCGAAAGCATTCCAAAAGTCATGACCCTAAAGAGTTCAAGAAAGCCAAAACACCCTCCTTCAATGGAGAAATTGAGAAAGGGGAAGAGGAAGAAGCTTGGCTACTTGGCTGCTTGGTTTAAAGAAGTACTTCAGAGTTCATGACTATTCTGAAAACTTGAAGGGTTTAATAGCCATCTTCAACCTGAATGGAAAGGCTTCCATTTGGTGGGAAGATCTTAAGAATGTGAAAGGAATCCATGAAAAGGAATTATCATGGAAACAGTTTGAGAAACACTTCAGTAAGAAGTATCTATCAGAGAAATACTTCGACAAGAAGACTGAGGAGTTCTATGAACTCAAGCTAGTACAACTCATCATAGAAGAATTTATCAATAAATTCCTTGAGTTGTTGAGGTATGTACCCTACATAAAATATGAAAAGGTAAAAGTCCAACGATTTATCAGTGGGTTACCTCAAACCTACGAGAACAAGATTGAGTTTGACAATCCAAAGACCTTAGAAGATACTATACAAAAGGCAAGGTATTGTTATGAATAGTTTGGGCATCAGACAGAACCTCGCAAGGACTGGAAGAATAAAAGTAGTTCGGGGTTCAAGAAGAGGGTTTTTAAATCCTCAATATTTAAGAACTATAGGAAGGATTCAAGGATGAACCTTCCTACCCAAAGTGTGTATCATCAGAATTTCCCCTCCCAGAGTGGAAATAAACCTTTTGGATCAACCCGAGGAAAGATTGATAACCCAAAGAGAGAGCCCTTGAAATGTTGGGGTTGCGAAGAAGAACATCTACTGAGGAATTTCCCACACAGACAACATAACAATAGGAGAATCTACAACATCCAAGAATCTACCATAGTCAATGATGTGGCTAGGAGCATGCCATGGATTTATGCAACTTTGGATAATAAACAAGTCGACCACCAAGCTTCAGTGGTGGAGATGGAAGGTATGATCGCCAACCGTCTAATTTCTATTTTAATTGACCCTGGTTCTAATTTGAGCTATGTGGCCCCTTAGACTATTGATAAGTGTAAACTAAAACCAATTAGAAATGTTAAGCCATGGTTGGTACAAATAGCCACTAGATCCAAAAGAAAAGTAACAGAGGTCATGCCATCTTTCCAATTCATCATGGATGGATTTCCCACCCAAGAAACCCTTAACATACTTTCTCTAGGATCTTATGACTTTTTGATTGGTATGGACTGGTTGGATTCTTATAAAACTAAGTTGGACTGCTACCATAGAACTTTATAATGTGTAAATGAAGAAGGGGGAAAGATGACCCTCCAAGGGATTCAGAAACCTATCTCAGTGAGACAAATATAAACCCTTCATATGAAAAAGTATTGTAGAAAAAGATGTCCTCTATATGTAATACAGGTGTTGGAATCTGTTGAGGATGAAAAACAGAATCTAGAGGACCACCCCATATTAAGAGAGTATAGAGACATGTTTCCATAAGAGGTATTGGGACTACCTCCAAGAAGAGACATTGACTTCTCGATAGAACTTGCACCAGGATCCGTGCCAGTGTCTAGGACACCCTATAGGATGAGTACACCCAAGTTGGTTGAGCTCAAGCTATAGCTAAAGGAAATGATGGACAAAGGCTACATCTGGCCCAGTGTATCTCCATGGGGATCACCAACCTTGTTTGTGAAAAAGAAATATGGCACGCTCCGACTATGCGTAGATTATAGGAAACTCAATAAGACAACCATAAAGAACAAGTACCCCTTACCAAGAATCGATGACTTGTTTGACCAATTGGGGGGTGCTTCCATTTTCTCAAAGATTGACTTGAGGTCTGGATACCATCAAGTCTGAATCAAGGATGAAGACATCCACAAAATGACCTTCAGGACAAGGTATGGTCACTATGAATTTGTCATGGTGCCATTTGGACTAACCAATTCCCCTGCCACTTTTATGTGCTTGATGAACAATGTACTCAACAAATTCCTAGACAGATTTGTATTGGTTTTCATTGATGATATATTAATATAATCCAAGAACAAATAAGAGCATGAAGAACATATTAGACTTGTACTTCAAGTACTAAGAGATCATCAACTCTACGCTAAGCTTAGCAAGTGTGACTTTTTCCAGAAGCAGGTACATTACTTGCGCCATGTCATTTATGAGGAAGGGGTGGCAATAGACCTTGGCAAGATCAAATCTATTATGGAATGGCCTACCCCAAAGGTTGTATCTGATATCATATCCTTTATGGGATTAGCAGGATATTAAAGAAGGTTCATAAAAGGATTTTCCAAGATTGGTTGTCCAATCACTGCCCTCCAGAAAAAAAAGGGGGTTAAATTCACTTGGACATCAGAATGTGAAGAAAGATTTCAGGAACTGAAATAMCTTCTGACCCATGCACCTGTACTRAAGATTGYAGACWCTGATAATGACTTYGTCGTGTGTACATATGCCTRCAAKGAAGGAATTATAGGAGTCCTTATGGAAKAGGGACGTGTAATTTGATACGCATCTAGGATATTGAATGAGCATGAAATCAATTATGTGACCCATGATCTAGAGTTGGCTGCCATAGTGCATGATTTAAAAATGTGGAGGAATTATCACCTGGATAGGATATTTGTACTTATAATAGACCACTGTGGGTTGAGGCATCAGTTTGATCAACCAAAACTCAATGCTAGACAAGCTAGGTGGATGGCTCTCCTTAGTAAGTTTGATTTTGAAATCAAACACATCAAAGGGAAGGAAAATAGGGTGGCCGATGCCCTTAGCATAAGTGTGAAAACGATTCACCTGGAAGCAGTAAGCACCTGTGAAATGGATGTCATGGAAATAATCAGGAATTCACAAGAAATGGATGTATTCTTTAATACCGTGACCTCATACCTAAGGAAAGAGCCTATAGGGATAAAGCATGAAGGCTATCAGATGATCGATGAGGGCCTTATGACCTAGAAAAATAGATTGTATATTCCAAGATGTGACGACTTGAATAGGTTCATAATGGATGAACTACACAAGAGACCATATACTGGTCACCCAAGATATCAGAAAATGATCACAACCACTAGGAAACAATTCTATTGGCCTGGACTGAAAAGGGACATAACCAACTATCTAGCTAAGTGCCTAGAATGCCAGCAAGTTAAGAAAGAACATCGGCACCCAACATGGTTGTTACAACCTATACCAATTCCATAATGGAAATGGGAAACCATTTCCATGGATTTCATCACCAGATTACCAAGATCAACGAAGCAGAATGATGCCATCATGGTAGTGGTGGAAAAATTGAGCAAGTCTGCTCAATTCGTTCCTGTCAAGTCAATTTGCAAGGAAATATATATTGCCAACATCTTCATGAAGGAGATATTCAGACTACATGGCATGCCTAGAGATATTGTCTCTGACAGAGACACAAAATTCACTTCAAGCTTTTGGAAATCCTTGATGGCTGGTCTTGAGACTAAATTGTTGTTTAGCAAAGCCTATCACCCTCAAATTGATGGAAAGACAGAAAGAGTAAACCAAATATTAGAAGACATGTTAAGGATGCATGTAATGCATCAACCTAAGAAGTGGGAATACTACTTTCCATTGGTAGAATTTTCCTACAACAACGGTTATCAAGAGTCACTAAAGATGAGCCCTTTTGAAGCCCTCTATGGTAGACAGTGAAAAATTCCTATCAGTTGGAGTAATTCCATGGATAGAATTACAATCAAACTAGACATGATGAAAGAAATGGAGCAACAAGTGATTCATATGAAACCAAATCTAAAAATTTCTCAGGATAGACAGAAGAGCTACGCCGACCGAAAGAGAACCCCCAGAGATTTCAAGACAAGAGACCATGTCTATCTCATAGTTAGACCTAGGAATATTTCCCTAAGAATAGGATCTTGTGTCAAGATGGAACCTTGGTATTGTGGACAATTTTTAAAGTCTTAGATAGAGTGGGACCTATAGCCTATAGGCTAGCACTCCCTCCCACAGTAAAGGAACATAATGTTTTCCATGTTTCATTATTGAAGAAATATGTACATGATTCTAATCATATAATTGACTGGTCTGTGATCTAGGTGGAGCCGGAGGGATAATGCATACTAGACAAAAAGGAAACCTCACTCAGGAACCAAACCATTGCACAGGTCAAGGTGTAGTGGAAACACTTTGGCCCAGATGAGGCTACGTGGGAAATGGAGGATGCCATGAGACATGCATATCCAATTTTGTTTACTTATGTATATACATAGCATGTTGACAGATAGAACATCGAGGATGATGTTCCTTTAAGGGGGAGGGAATTGTAACACCCTGTTTCCCCCAATTTGTAAATATAACTATATTGGCCAAGAAAACTATGGCAAACTCAAATGTGTGAATGTTTGATTTGATGGACCTTTGTATAAAAGGTCAATGAATGTAAATTATGTTATTTTAATAGAAAATGGTTAATTGTTTCATGACTGAGGGAAAGAGGATGTGCTAAGAGAGACCACGAATTCTATGAAAGAGATGGTGGAGGGGACTAGGAATGGTTGCATTAACCTCCACCGAACCAGTACTTTGTTGGATTTAATTGCTCAGGGTCAGAACAAACCTCTGACCTAGGAATGAATTACAGTTAGGTTGGTAGGTGGGAAGACCTCATCTTGATTTAATGAGGGGATGGGGCAGACCACCCATCTATAAGGCTTCCATACCTAACCATAGACCGGGAAATCAATCCACACACAATCTTGCTGAAAAAGGAAAGAAAGGAAGGCATGGGGGTTAGAGAGAAAGAGGACCTGGGAAGAGTGCAAAGAGGAGAGGTTGAGCTCTCAGATTCGAGGAATAAGGAGAGTAACCTTCATCCCTATCTATTTTTGTTCCTAAAGAAGAGATTCAATCTCAAAGAATCGTGGTCTAGCTCGGGGGTGGCTAGTGGTAAATCCTGTGGGAGTGACTGAGCCTATGGTTGGGTGGAAACGAGCACCCCTTCTAGCACTCTCTTCGCGTTATCTGGTTCTGATAAGTGATTTCATACTCTATGCATTCAATTTGGAATTAATGGTTGCATGCATGTATTTACATATCTATAAATGGTTTTTGTATTGAAATGGTTAAGTTATGTGTATACGTTGGCTTTCTTTTGAACTTATGCTTCTACTTTTCCCGTATGCTCCAGTTTAAATCTCGAAGGTGTTTTCCCCAGGGAGATACCTCACAACTCCAGAGTCGGAGAAAGCCTCTTGGCACTTCTACCATCTCGGTAACCTCACAAGTTTACCCCGCCCTGTTCCTAACTTAAAATTTCTGTGAATTAGGAAGGTGTTTCCTTCAGACCAGCAGCTTGAGAGACCTTGAACTCGTTCCCACGACCTTAACCAAAACTCGGATAAAAGTAGAGATCATAACCCAAGAGTCATCTGAAGGTCCATGTGACCTGGGTCTAGGAACCCTGTGCTAATCCCAAAAGGAGTTAGCTCATAATGATTTCAGACTTTTGGGAGTTCAACACTCTAGGATGTCAAACTTCATGATAGTCAAAGTTACCCAAACTCCCTAAGTAACAAGAGCCGTCGATGAATCAAGAAACTAACAGAGGAGATGAATGAGAGTCGTTCATTGGGAGGAAAACCTATCTTAGTTGTCAGAACGACTCAAAGACCCACTGGAGTTAACTAATCAAACAACAGTCGCTTGATTAGATCGATGGTTGGGAATCATTGTGGAGCACGAAGGTGAAATTAGCAGACATGCTAGTTCACGACTCATAATCAACCAAAGTCGTTGATCTCATTGGGGTGGAAGATCGATGACCACGATTAGACAAAGTCGAGTGAGCACTTCCCAGATTGCAGAGATTAGGCCCTGCAATCACTATGAACCATCGATCTGTGAACATAGATCAATGGTTGGGAATCATTACTGAGCACGAAGGTGAAATTAGCAGAATTGCTAGTTCACTGCCTACATTAACCAACGTTGTTGATCTCATAGGGGTGGAGGATCAATGACCACTATTAGACTGAGTTGGGAGAGCTCTTTTTCAGATTGCAGAGATTAAGCTCTTCGATAAAGAGCGAGAATGTTGGGGCCCCACAATCACCATGAACCATCAATTTGTGAACAAATTGGTATTGGACACATCATGACCATGAAAACTTAAGGGAGGTTGAAAGACGATCATACCAGAGCAACGAAGCACAGTGACAACATCCATGGTGACGTGGATTTAATCTTGATGAGCCACGTGCCACTTGGATTCATGTGCATCACATACCCTATAGCCCCTTTTGAACATGATACGTGTCATCCAGACGAGGGCACGTGTCTCCCTTGACCTAGATACGTGTTAGCCCCTAACACATACATACCTCTCCCACGTGGTTGGTGAAATGACTAGAATTCCTGGAGTCTGGGACTTCCGGACTCCTGAGGATTCAATGTGCTTCGAAAATCCTCGAAGTGTCGGAGTAGATCCTAGTTGTTGGCATAGGAAGGCATGTGGTAGTAGATCATTAAATCCAGAGAAGAGAACTCTGGAGGAAAACAAGGAGTGAAGTCCCAAAGTGTCGAAGTCCATCGGAACTATCCGTTGGAAGGGGACGCATGGCACTCAATCTGTAACTTCGGGTACAGAGTACTTTGGAGGAAAAAGGCATTGGAGTGTTCAAAACTTCTGAATGCCGAAGTCTTGAAGTAGATCACATTCGTTGATCACGAGGGACGCGTGGTGCTCGATCTATAACTCCGGGTACATAGTAATTTGGGGAGAAAAGACTTTGGAGCATTTGAAACTCCCGAATGCTGAAGTACCGAAATGAATCAAAGTCTTCAAAATATTTGAGGATGCACGACGTCGGATTATGAACTTCATAGTTTTTCCACTCTAGAGGATTCACACGGTGGTTGTCTTGGCATCTAGGAATAGCGCGCGGTCATATGTGAGAATAGATGGATGGAAGAACCCAAAGAACTTGGGAGAGGATATCTGTCAGCTCTAAGCTTGGTTTGGAGCATGGAGACTGTGACTGGAAAGCTCTGGAAGAGCATAAAGGAATAGAAACCTCAAATGGGGGTTTTGATTTTCTTAATAAGAACGGAATTTTGACGCCCCACCCTGGGTGTGTTACATTCCCAAAATGTCGGAACAACGGAAATGAATTTCAGAGATGTCGAGAGTGTTTCTTGCACAACTATGCATGCATGTATTTTGATGGATGGTCATAACTTTGTGACCCATGCAAAATGTTGGCCTTACATATTACAAACTAGGAGATTTACCACTACTTTTATCTTATTAATATGTTCCAACAAAGTTTTACTATCACATTCATTCAATATTTTATGAGAATGGAAAGAAGAAAATAAGAGATTTTAAAGTTGTCTAAAGAATTGGAGAATTGCAAAAGTGAAGAACAATGATATCCAAAAAGAGGTGGTGTTTAAAGACACCATTAAAAGATTGAGAAAGAGTGAGGATAACTCAACATATGTATTAAGAAATATCACACAAAACTTGATTGTTTATCGTCATGATATATTTATCCATAGGATCATCTACACATAACACAAAGTATAACTAATTCCTATTAAACAAGGAAGACATAGTCAAATTTGATCACCTTAGACATACCAAGATCTCCTACTTTTTTCCCTTGACCTATGCACCATTGAATGAAATTGGGACCATATTTAGTTGGCCCAATACACTACTGGACAATCTAGTATACCTCTCTAGTCGATTGAAGACTAAATATCTCTAGAATTTAGGAAGTGAAATTATCTTTGTACACCACCCCATAATTGTAACTTCATAGATCTTAAGCATAGCCCAAAGATTCAAAAACTTAGCTTCTATTAATGGATTTGTAAAGGTATCTATGATTGTTAGGGACCTAACCCCTCACTTAGGTAGAATAATATATTTCCATGTAATAAAGGTCAATATTAATAAGGCCTAGCAATAAGGAAGAATAAGTCAAATATAAGAAGACCTAATAGAAGCTTTTGCTTTTAGAATGATCTTCCTCTAGATTGTTCTTTTGATAGACATATTTAGTATAAATAGGAGTCGAGGGTATGAGAATTTTTGTATTGGATATTATTGTAATAGATCTTTGCTTTGATGGAGGTTTCCCCCTCGAAGAGGCAAGTGAACATTACTCTCAGTAATCAAAGTTCTCTTTCTGGTGTTATTCTGGTATTATTTTGGTATTATTGTGGTGTTTTTTTGGTTATATCATTCTTTATCTGCCATTTCTAGTTAATTTTTTCTGTTCTACATACTATTTTATATCTGGAATATTAGAAGTGGTATCATAGCACCTTCCTCGCTAGAAAATTGTGGGTTAAATTGTTTTTCAGGGTAGAGATGTATTTCGACATCTTTAAGCTATAGAGATATGTTGTTACACACATAAAACCATGGTCGGGGATTCATACACGTAGGAAATACAAGTGTTACTTAAGCACACATCTGTTGGCCACCCTTGTAACCTTTGTTGGTACTCCTTCGAGTGGCAACACATAAAACAACACTTTTATACATATTGACCTAGATCTCCTGAATCCCTCCATAGATAAACTGATCGACCGCCTGACTGCTATAGTGCCACCGAGAACAACACTCGGGAAGATACTCTCTAGTACCTGGGTAGTCAAGTAGTATTGATAAGGGAATGGTCTAGCCTTCTTAGTTGGTGCCCTTATATATTGGTCCATGTACTACTATTGGACCCCACACGTATATCAGAGAGCTATAGCACAGGGAAAACCCTTGTCTGTAGAACCCTTGAATACCCTAACCCTTGGGATGAAAACAAAAACATAACATACAAGATCTATTGTCGCACAATTATGTCTCTTGCCTTCGGGTTGCAAAATTACTACACATTTCTTCCTGTTAAGAATTTGAGAATTTCATCACTACAATATTCTTCAGATCAGAGTATTTGAGACCTATCCCATTGGATTTTTCTCTTCACCCTTATCGCAGTCATCCCTATCATTTTTCATCATTTTGTTTTTCTCGTGGACCCAACCCCCTTCCAACACCCTTATTTAGGATTTACCCCATTGGATTCAACTCGTTGCCTTGATCGTTGTGATACACTTCACCCATAAACCATTTTTTGTGTGGTCCCACCCACTCCTTTTCGTGTTCCCTCTTCATCATGGCCCAAACCCATATCCAATACTTGGAAGCTCACTTCAATACCTTGCACTCTAATTTCACAAAAACCCAACAAGAAGTGAGACAACCCAGTTCCAATATTGCCACCATCAATAAAAACATGCATTCCTCCATCAACACCAACATAGAGGACCTCAAACAAGACCTCAAACAAGACCTTGCTGCCCATCTTGAATCATTCACTACCATAATCTGCGCCAAGCCTACGTATCTCTCCAGATCTTCCCTCATCTGACCCACCTTTGCAAATCGAAGGTGAAACTTCCTCTCATTCCCAGAATATTCAGCCCCATCAATTTTAGTGTGACCTACGCCTTTCGCATGTGGATGTGACCAAATTTGATGGCTCGGGTCCCACTAGTGGGTAACTCAAATGGAACATTATTTCTCTTTGTATGGCATTATGGATGAGTTGGAAAAACTCCAATATGGTGTTCTCCATCTAGATCAAGAACATTGGCAACGGTGGCAATGGATAAAAAATGCCCGCCAAAGGTATGTGGCTTGGACACTCTTTGTGGCAGAGATTTATGAATGCTTTGACATTGAGACCAACCATTTAGGCTGTTTGAGAAAGTTGAAACAATATGTCATAGTGGAATACTTTATAGCTGCTTTTGAGCGATTTGAGTTTCATACAGAGGGAATGTCTGGTGATTTTTTCTGAGAATGTTTTATTAGTGGCCTCAAGGATGAGATTCGTGCCCATGTCCTCATGGATTGGCCTCAGAGTTGGGTGGACACTACTAAAAGAGCTAAGGAAGCACAACATGTTGTCTCTTCTCAAAACCAAAAACCCTCCTTTATTCCTCGCACTAAACCAGTCACTCCCACTCCTCCTTATACTCCACTAAAGATCCAGAAATTGACCAGGGATGAAATGGATGAAGGCCAACTCAAAGGCCTTTGTTATAATTGTGATGACAAATATTTTCCTGGGCACAAGTGTAAGGAACAAAATATTATTATGGCCATCTCGGAGGATGTTTCGGAAGACGATGCTTAGTCTCCCCTTGTGTTTGTGTCACCTAAACCCACTGACATGACCCGTCCCTCAGGCCCTCTCGAAGCAGAACCGATCATTTTCCTAAATGCTCTCACTCATTTCTCTTCTCCCCAAACCCTCAAGCTAATTGGTTACATTAAGCATAGGAAGGTCATCATTCTTGCTGATAATGGAAGCACCCATAATTTTATTCATCTCCGCATTTACCAAGAAACTAATTTCTATATTGGTGCCATCAATAATTTTCAAATCATGATTCCCAATGGCGGGTCCATGAAATTTGGAGGGCATTGTGAAAATGTGCGTCTCCAAATTGGTGAGTACCACATGAAATCTCATATGTTTTCTATTGACATGGGTGGTTGTGACATTGTGTTGGGTGTAGAATGTCTAAGGACTTTGGGTCCCATTCTCATGTATTTTAATGGATTAACCATGCANCCAAATTTCATGGACCCGCCATTGTGAAAATGTGCGTCTCCAAATTGGTGAGTACCACATGAAATCTCATATGTTTTCTATTGACATGGGTGGTTGTGACATTGTGTTGGGTGTAGAATGTCTAAGGACTTTGGGTCCCATTCTCATGTATTTTAATGGATTAACCATGCAATTCAACCAGGAGGGCCAACAATATAAGTTCCAAGGCATCACCGCCGATTCCACAGATATCATCAATTCCCATCGCATGGAAAATTTGCTCAAAAAAAGTCATTTTGGCATTATTGCCCAACTCCATGCATACAAGCCATTGAGACACCCTCTGTGCCGCAGGACCTCCAATCCATCCTTTGTAAACATCAAGTGGTTTTTTACACTCCCCAGGGACTCCCTCCTTCCCTTGGTGTTCATGATGGTTCCATTCCCCTTGTCCTAGGAATCCTTCCTCCCAATATCTGTGTCTATCGTCATCCCTTTGCCCCAAAAAATGAAATTGACAAAATTGTTCAAGAATGTCTCAACGCAGGTGTTATCTGCCCTAGTACGAGCCCCTACTCTTCTCCTGTGGTCATGGTCCTTAAGAAGGAAGGTTCTTGGTGCATGTTTCCTGACTTTCACATCCTCAATAAAATCACCATTAAAGACAAATTTCCCATTCATTTGATTGATGACCTTTTGGATGAATTGAGTGGTGCCTAGTTCTTTACTAAACTTGATCTTCATTCTGGCTACCACCATATCCGTATGAATGACATAGACATTCCTAAGATTACATTTAGAGCTCATGAGGGCCACTATGAGTTTTTGGTCATGCCCTTTTGCTTGTGTAATGCTCCCTCCACTTTCCAAAGCCTCATGAATAATGTCTTCCATCATTTTCTCCGTCATTTTGTCTTAGTTTTCTTTAATGATATCCTCATCAATTGTAAAACTTGGACATCCCATCTTGCTCACGTGGATCGAGTTCTCCATTTACTCTCTCAGCACCAAATTTTCCTCAAACAATCTAAATGTTCTTTTGGCGCCTCGAAATTCGAGTACTTGGATCATCTTGTTGGCAAGGCCAGTGTCAGGGTGGATCCTAAAAAGATTGAAGCTATGCAATATTGGCCTCACCCAAGGAATCTCAAAATCTTGCGTGGATTTCTGGGTTTAAAAGGTTATTATCGCAAGTTTGTTAATAATTATGGAAATATTGCAACACCTCTCACTGCTCTCCTT
>JASDQU010306438.1:48061-61988 GCA_032191745.1 Picea mariana | reverse complement strand
GTCCAACATGACCAAGGATCCTCAAAACTTGGTCAAGGGGGAACATGCCCCTAACACTCACCTGTGACGTGTCTCGAGTCACTCTGATCTGGATAATTCTGCCTCAAAAACCTCGATCTTGGCTCAAGCTTCTTCGACTTGTTTTTGTTCCATGGCCTCCTATTCAGTGAACTCTTGGATAACAACTTCATTGACAGGTGCCTCTAGGAATTGTTTTGTTGCAGTGACGACTTGCTCCAGTTCTTCTCCTTGGCCTTTGATCTCTATAAATAGATGGAAAGACTCATCCTGTATAGTTTGGAGCCTCTGATTCACTTCCATGACTTTGATCTAAATGGAGTGGAACTGTTGTTGAGCAGTGTGTTGTTCTTTGGATTGCTTCATTCTTTCAACAACTGACAGGGGCTTCAACTGCTCTTGTATTATTTCAGCTTGATACTTCACCTCTTGGAGCTGTGACTCCGGTGTGTTCAGTTCTGGATTCCCTTTGAGTCACTTTTAAGTCTGGGCACTCTGATCACTTACTTTCTTTCATTCCATGGAAAGGGCCTTTATTCTCTCAATTGTGCCTCGAGCAGTTGCATCTCTTTGATCCCTCACATCTTGCGCTCTAAGTCTGCTATTATTTGTTGTAGTTGGTGAATATATTCCATGATCTTCTATACTTGATGCTCAAATCGATATTTTTCCTTTTTCTCCAAGCTCATCACAGAGAAGAGTGCCCTTTTGAATGCTTCTTTCACTTTGAGCTGCTCTACGAGAAATTGTTTCTTTTCTTGTTGAATCTGTGCTTTCTCCTTTTCAAACTTCATCTGAAGAGAAACCTTATCCTACTCTGCAAGTCGGTGTTGCTCTACGAGTAATTCTTGCACTTGATTCAAGGCCTGGGTGGCTTGTTCAGTTTCTTCTTGTGCACAACGAAGGCGATCTTTGGTCGCATTAGCTAGTCGGCAGAGTTGGGTTGGCTCATCTACCAACTCTGGTTCTCCTGATGGCAGGGGCACAGTGGACACTATGAAATTGGACTGAAGGGTCTATTGTACCCCTCAGAGTTTAACCTTTATTCTGTCGTACATCTCCTCTTGGTTGGCTTCTTGTTTCTGCAAGATTTCCTGTGAGGCATCGTTTACAACTGCGATGATGAAGTCAAAATCATCAATAGTGAGCACAGTCTTCATCTTAGTCATGGTAGCTCTAGATTTCTTCTGGGAAGAGGGTTTCAGGGAAGAAACCTTCCTCTTCTTCAAAGGATTGGCCTCATCTCTAAGCGGTGTTGCTTCACATTTCTTCTGATCATATTCTTTTCCATTGATCTCTTCTACCTCTTCATCACCCCCTTGGTCAGGTGATGTTGAAGCAGTCTTTTCTGAGGAGATTCTTAATTCTTGGACTTCTTCGGTTTTCTTCCTTCTGCTGGTTCTGGGTGTGTCATGTTTTATGTTCTTTTCCGAGTTTTCAAGTTCAGAATCAAACATATCTATAGGGTCAGTAGGGATAAGGAAGTCAACTGACGATTCCTTAGTTATCTCCTTGAGGTCCTCTTCGGTGACCTTGTAGTATAACTGAAGCTCCTCCTTATGTTTTCTTGCTCGCACAGTAATACAGATGAAGTGTCGATCTATGCAGAACTTCATGAGGGGTTGGAAGTGTTGTATGGTGTTCGATGTCATGCAAGGTTTGACTTCAATAGCCCTCTTCAACTGGAGGTAGTATGTGTGAAAGACAATGTTTGACTGCCATTGTTTCCCCATATCGCTTGAGTACCAGAGCGTGGTGAACTTCGCAGTAAGCAGCTCGAATGGCTCAATGTCTAGGAAGGTCACACCTTTCGGCATCTCCCAAGAAACAAATGTGATGAGGATCAGGAGCCAGCTAAAGTGGAACTCCTAGCCTTGATCCTGTGCTTCGCGGCTATCTAATTTTAGTTGATTCACTAGGTATTTCACTCAGTTCATCTGTATGCCTTCCACGCATTTCCCCGCGAGGTCAACGACAAATCCTATGACCTCTGTGGGTCTGTTATTTCATACTATCTTCCCTAGAATTAACTGACATGATAGGCGCACTGTGCCATTCTGGATGGAGGCTACCTTCTCAACATCGTCGTATGTATCCTTGATCTTATGTGATAACGCATGATCTGTGGTTTTCCCTGGATAGAAATCCTGCGGATCGGGTCCTTACATACTCAATCTGGTGATCCTATGGATCAATGTCAGATCGACTATGATACAACAGTCTATCCATAAGTATCTGCCATGGTAACATGAAAGTAGGAGCTTGAAACATGTGTTAACTTTCTAGTGCCTTCCAAAGTGTGGGATTTTCATTATGTTCAATAGGGTGGATTGCGTGAGGCTCATTATCCATGACTGGGGGATTATTTTCAAGTTCTTCCCCTTCATCTTGGTCAAGTATTTATATGGGGTGAGCATACTATGGTTCTTGTGGTCCCCTAATTTGAATTCACTATAATTCAATGCTGCGATCTTATCCTACTACGCTCGAACTGTGTGTATCCCCTTCGGGAGATATGAAGTAACCATGGTGTACTCAAAATATGTCGGTACACTGTCATGACTCACCACATCGGCTAGAGGTAGGATGTAGTCAGGTAATATGGTCGGTATTAGATTCGCATTTGCTAGGTCGTCTCTGTGCTTGGTTCTATTTTTTGATGCTGGTCGGGATGGTCTGGATCCATGAGCAGTCAGCAGGGAGGCTTGCACTCCTCTCGTTGATAATTCTTGTATTCCCTCAAACATTACTCTTTCAGTCATGAGGTTGATGAGTACATCCTTCACAGACTCTTCAATTGTGCTAAGTTCTTCTAACATACACGCTTGTGGTTGCCTATCTCGAGTTTGAATAATAACTACTCAATACAATGGGATGGATAGTGATAGCTTGATGACCACTGTGCAAAATCAACAATTCAGTGAGCTCAGATAATCACGGTTGGAAAAATTGTTCTAGGTGCAAGGTTCGATGGAATAAGTAGACAACTTAGGCAACAGATCTTTCCAACAGTCGAGAAGCCTTCATTAATTTATTTATGTCCATTACAGCACGATCCCAATGGTCTAGTGGAAAGCCTTCTAATCATAATTCCTTTTTACCCATTTTGGGTATCGATCTAATGGTTATACTGTTCCCAACAACTATATTGCTTCACCATGGCGAAGTTCCATGTGACAATGTTCTGATATCCTGACGAAGTTCTAGTTTTGCAAACTTTCCTTCTGTGAAGTTCCCTCTGGAATCGTCTGTAACTTTTCGATATTTTCTCTCTTCTTACTTAGTTTTCTAGCCTGCTTTCCAGTGAGGTTCATCTTAGTATTCCGCTTTTCATTCTGATTCTTATCTCCTCTTGGTATAGTAATTTCACATTGTTGAGATTCTTTCCTAGGATTCGAGGGAAATACTTCTTTTGGGGTAGGTGCTTCAGTCTTCTGTGAGTCTTCTTGTGTTCTTCCAATATCGACATCCAAGTCTCTAGTTTTAAATAGCTTCGATCTATTCTCCAGTTCTTCAATCAAGTGTGCGATCTTCCTAGTCATGAAATATTTTAATTCATGTTTCTTCTTCTCTAGGACTTCATCTTCTTTCCTTCTAGCCTGATCCCTCTCAATCCAAGGTTTTCCTAGTAATATAGCAAATGGGGCGATGTTTTCAATAAATTTAACAACTTCAAATTCTTCCTCTGTCGAATTTCCATGATACCTCATAAATATCTAGGTGAGATTTCCACATAGGTTTATCATCTTTCCTCTAAATAATCATATCCCCCAAGTGAAGGAATCATAACAGGCTTTCCTAAGGTTTCCAAAGTTCTTTCTATTATAATATTCACCTTTGGTTCTTCATTCAGAACACAGTCTATGTCAAAGTCTCCTATTCTTGCTTCTATGTATTATTTTTCTTTGAAGATCTATAATAAATTGATAACTCGGTGGTCATTCAGGATTTCTTTCATTTGCAGTAGTACAGTCTCTGATTATTTCCGAGGTTCTTCCATGGTCTTAGTGTCTTGACCTTTATTAGGGTCTTCTTGGCTCATATTCATTCTTTCAACCTTAGCAATCACTCTAGGGCAATCCATAACTTCATGATACACATATTTACAAGAATGACAACTAGCTATTCTACCAGGGCATTCCATAGCAATATGTCCCGGTATTCTGCAACTGTAAAAAAGAGTTAATCCTCTCTTTCTTTTAAATCATCCCCATCCCTTCCTGTACTACGCATTAGAAGCATAGTAGCTAACCTGCAAAAAATTCCTTCTAGGATCCTGCATCCATTTGTTAGTCCAAACATTTTTTCTATTCATAGGTATAACATATCTTTAATTATTTCTATTAGATCTACTCATATCAAACCTGTTTTCTTCTAGTTGTGACCTAGTTTTTAGGCTAGGAATTTTTTTATCAAATATACCTAGATCCATACTTTTGAAACAAAAATTTCCACTAATTTTACTTTCAACAGAGCACAAAGCTTCCAGATCTAAAAATGTTCACTATTCTTACCTCTATTAGAGCAAAAAGCGTTCATATCTTACCTCTTTTCTTCAGATCAGACTTCTTTTCTTAGCATAGAGCTTCACAGATCGAGTATAATATTGTTCACTAGAGCAACAGATATACACACAGAGATTTCACAATTTCAGGTCAGATCTTTGCACAAAGCTTCTCTTTCCTTAGTTCCCAACAATCACAGTTTCAGTCCCAGCAACGAAACCATTTTTTGGCACAGGGTAGACTCAGGGTTCAATGCTACAACAACGCACCAACAAAACCCTAACTACCGGCCCTTTCAACAACACCTGTGAAGCATATGAAGTCTCACCCGAGGTAGAGGTAGGGGTGGTTGTAGGACTCCAGTGTCTCCAATCTTAGTTGGGACACAGATCTATGATTGTAACACCTTACATAGCACTTAGAAGTTATAGTTCAGTAGTATTCAATCTTCGTCTACAGCGCAAATAAACCCTAATTACATCACAACACAGTATTCAACAAGATTCAACAGATCCAAGGACTAAGCATACAAATACATATCAGATCTAGCATTCATTCACATTATTCAACATAAAAAAATATACCTATCATTCAGCTATATCAAAGCACCAAGCAAGTAAATACATAAACACATTAACGCATCGCACAAAGAATTCATAACACAGGATGTACATGGTTCACCCCCACCGTAGGGCTATGTCCACTAACTCTTCATCTTCTTTATTAGCTTTATTCAACCTTCTTACATGCACAGAGCCTTCAGATCAAMTTCACAGAGGACAAGAGATTTKCACACTCTTTGCTAGATCCGACTTCCCCAAGCTAGGTTACAGCGCAAAGCCTACATCAATCCCTTACAGCCACTTTCACTCAGCCTTGTAGACATACACAAAGCACTTACAACTGTTACTTGCACTTAGCACCACTTACAAATGACTTGTCATTCACACTTAGCCATTCATACTCACTTACCACTTAACACACTAGCCTACAAGGTCTACTTCTTACATCACCTAGCTACTTATTTATACATTACAAAATCGGGAATAAACATGGGTAAACCCATGGGATGACATTCCCATTCTCGTTACATAATCCCAAATCCCAAAAATCCCTAAAAAGGGGATGAGATCCTGCGATATCCACTTTGTCTTGTTCTCCAGCTTCGACAACCTGTCGAATTCCCAAAAATAGGTCCAACATGACCAAGGATCCTCAAAACTTGGTCAAGGGCCAACAATAGAAAATATGGTTGTGAACATAATGGATGCAATTGTTGCAGCTAGATATGCCCCTTTGAACCTTCCACAAGTTCTGTATGCCTTTCCACCAAATGACTATATGAAATATTTTCCTAGATTCAATGGAGAAGGAGGAGTTACTGTTGAAGAGCATTTGAATTCCTTTTACAGTTTTGCAGACAATTTCAATGTAGAGCATGTAGATGTGTGGATGAGATTATTTGTGCAGAGTTTAGATGGTGAAGCAAGAAAATGGTTCAAAATTTTTCCACCTAATTCAATTGTTGATATTGATGCCTTGGATGACACCTTTCTAAGACATTGGGGAAATAAAAAATATTACTTATACTACATTGCCGAATTTGGTGCTTTAAAAAGGAAACAAGGTGAATCAATATCTGATTTTACTAAGAGATTCAATAAAATGTACAGTAAAATTCCAGATGAAATTAAGCCTTCAGAAACATCAGCTAAAATCACCTTTTCCAATGCTTTTGATGATGAATTCTCTTTGT
This sequence comes from Picea mariana, assembly GCA_032191745.1. NCBI lineage: Eukaryota > Viridiplantae > Streptophyta > Pinopsida > Pinales > Pinaceae > Picea > Picea mariana. The sequence goes on along the minus strand of JASDQU010306438.1, from coordinate 55,709 downwards.
TGATAAGAGAAAAAAGGTCTCCAACCCTTAGCTATATGCAATAAGTTGTTATTGAGGTAGAATATAACATATTAGCAGCAGACAAATTGAAGTCCAAGGGTGATAGAGACAAGAAAAAGAAAAAAAGAAGATCTTCCTTCTTCTTCTCACACAACATCTGATTCTAATATGGATGAAATGGCTAAGATGCTGAAGGCTTTGACATATGATATGGCCAGGTTGAAAATGCAACAAAAAAATCCCAGTAGAGCCACACAAGAGGGTGGATACAGAAATCAAAATCAGTTTAGGAGGCCAAACAATGTACCTCAAATCTTACCAAGAGAAAGCAAGAATCAAGAAGATCAAAAAAAAAATTATGATTTCCAGAATAATGCAGTTGATGAGGTGAAGGATGAAGATGATACATAAGATGACCCTGTAGTACATCTAAATGATTCATAATCATATCCTATGCATGTGACATAGTAGGATTATGAAGATGCTTTGATATTAAATCAGTTTGAAAAAGAGGATGTTGATAAGGTTGTCCAGAAGGAACCTAAAAGGAAGAAATATAATCTTAGATCTAGTTCAAATAGACCTAAAATGGATACACCTGCTTCCACAAAGAAGGCCAACACTCTAGTTAAAACATGGATCAGTAAATGTATTCATGGGATTCAGATTGATCTACCATTGAAGCAGTCTGTGAAGCTTAGTACTACAGAGTTAAAGGAATTAGAAAAGACAGTTTCTTCTTTTAGCCTAGAACATGAAATTAACAAAATTAAGATTTATGTGCCTCTACTAGAACTAGTGAAAACAAATCCTTTTAGGAAGATTGTTCTCAAGGCTTTACAGTCTCCTGCTTAGGTTACCTTTTCAGATACTGTCAACCTGTAAGATGAGAACCCTGCTATAAAAATTGGACCTCATATTGAATACAGAACTCATACTTCTCCTCCATTCTACATATCACTAAATGTTTATGAAAAGATATTGCATAACTACCTAATGGATTCTAGTTCCTCACACATTGTCATGCCTAAGGTGGTGATGGATGAATTAGGGTTAGATATTACTAAACCATACCATGATCTATATTCTTTTGACTATAGGAAATTCAAATGCATGGGAGTGATCAAGGACATGGTTGTTACTCTTTCCCAATTACCTATGAAGAGTGTGGTATTGGATGTTATTGTGGCTGATACCTCCAAAATTTCTAATTCTTCTGTCAAGATCTTGGGCCAAAAAAGTAGCAGGCACTCTACAGATAGATATTAGTTATGCTACCATACCCGTTTTTGGTGGGCAACATCAGAGATGATACATGGAAGTAAAACTGGATTATTTGGTAAGTGATCATGAAAACCCTACTTATCATCTTATATATGTTGTAGAAGATGATATTGGTTCCTCTATTTTTCATATTGGTGATCAGATGGCAGAAACACCAGTTAGGAAAACAACACTTGCAGTTGGGAACAATGCAGATAATTTTGTTTGGAAAATGTATTTTGATGGGGCCTGTTCTAGAGAAGGCTCTGGTGTTGGGATTATTTTCATTTCCCCTACCCAAGAGGTCATTCCTATGTCATATAAACTTGAATTTGACACAACCAATAACATCAATGAGTATGAAGCCTTGTTGTTAGGGTTGAAAGCTGCAAAAGATATGGGTATAGATAAGCTCTTTGTTTTTGGAGATTCAGAACTTATTATTCACAAGACTAAGAACATATATCAAACCAAGCAGCAAAGGTTGAAACAATATAGGAATGAAGTGTGGTATTATGTGGATAGTTTCTTTTTGGCATTCAATATTACTTTTGTGCACATAAATTTAAATCAGCAGGATGACTCTTTGGCAGTTGCATCTAGCAACTTTAAGACGTCAATGTTTCCTAATTTGAAATTTGAGATTGAGGTTAGACATAGACCCTCAATACCAGACAATATCAAAAATTGGCAGGTCTTTAAAGATGATGAGGAAATTCAAATATTCTTAAATACTATTGAAGATTTTTCTAACATTTCAATAGATCAATATAATGAAGATGATGAGGTAGATGTACATGCTGCAGATGTTATTCAAGACAATGTTGTTTGGCACAAAATTATTGAATTAAAGACAAACCATCTGCCTAAAGGTTTGGTTCCACTTGAGAGGTTGTTTGAACACAATGATGTTTCTGGGAAGTCTTTTATTCAGACAGAAGAAATTGATGTAGTGGACCATGATATCAGTTCTGATAAAAATCCCAGGTTGGTTAAAATATCTAGAAAACTATCACAAAAACAAAGAGACGTATATGTTGAATTGATGAACCAATATTCAGATGTATTTTCCTGGTCTTATGAATTCCTGAAGGTGTTTGATACAAATATAATACAACACAAAGTTCCTCTAAAACCTGGATCAAAACCCTTTAAGAAAAAGTATAGGAAATTCAATCCTTTCTTGTTACCCATTATAGAAAAAGAGATGAAAAGGATATTAGATGCCAAAATCATAGTGCCACTGAGATACTCAGAGTGGGTAGATAACCTTGTACCTGTCAGAAATAAGAGTGCAGAGATAAGACTTTGTGTGGACTTTAGGAATTTAAACATGTGCTCCTTAAAAGACAATTATCCATTACCAAAAATGGATCATATTTTACAGAGGGTTGTAGGGGAAAAGATGATTTATATGCTTTATGGATACTCAGTGTACAATAAAATATCAGTAGTGGAGGAGGACAAAAAGAAAACAACTTTTACCATTCCCTGGGGCACTTTCATGTATGAAATGATGCCTTTTGGATTGATGAATGCAGGATCCACATTTCAAAGGGCTATGGACATTGATTTTATTGGTGAGAAATATAGGTTTGTAGTTATTTATCTTGATGACATCACTCTATTTTCAGCATCTGATGAAGAACATATACAACACTTGAAGCAGAATTTTGAGAAATGAAGGAGGTACGATATATCACTTAATCCTAAAATGTCACATTTTGTCATGGTGGAAGGAAAACTTCTAGAACACATTGTTCCACCTGAAGGTAATAAAATAGATCCTAAAAGGGTAAAAACTATCCAATAGATAGACATTCCAATAAAAAAAAAGTCTATTCATCCCTTCATTGGTAAAATTAAATTTTTAAGGAGGTTTATACCTAATTTTGCAGAGATTATCAAGTACATTAATGACATGTTGAAAAATGATGAAAAAATTAAGTGGATACCAGAAGCTAAAGAATATTTTGAGAATATCAAGCGAGCTCTTGTTCAGGCCCCTGTTCTCATCAGTCTAGATTACTCCAAATAATTCATGATTTTTTCATTTGCCTCGGAAGATACCATAGTTTTTGTTCTTCTCCAAAGAAATGAGCAAGGATATGAGCATCCCATCTCCTTCTTCAGCAAAACTCTCAGATACTATGAACTGAAATATGATATAATGGAAAAATGGGCCTACGCCCTAGTAGAGGCTTTGAAATCTTTCAGGGTATATGTCCTTCAATCTGAGATCACTGCTTATGTCCCAAGCAATGCAGCCAAAGAAATCTTAGTTCAACCTCATTGTGAAGGAAAGAGAAGAAAATGGATAACAAAAATCCCAGAGTACAACCTAACTATAAATCCCACTCAGCTGATCAAAGGTCAAGGCCTTGCCAGATTAATGACAGAGTCTAATTGAAAATCAATTGGGCTATATCATGTTTCAGGAAAAGCACATGATTCTTCCTTCCAGATTGAAAAAACCAGTTCACAGGTAAATATCAAGTATGTTTCTTCACCATGGTACAAGGATATTTTATTTTTTCTAATGAATCTTCAATCTCCTCCAAAATTGGATAAATCAAATATCGGATCATTAAAATTAAAATCAGTAAAGTATTGCATTATTGATCAGATTTTGTTTTAGAAATATCCTCATGGTATCTTGTTGAGGTGTGTTGATGAAGGAGAGGCTAAGCAATTTTTTTGTGATCTACACCATGGTGTTTGTGGAGGTCATCACCATTGTAAAGCTACTACTTTAAGGATTCTCAGGGTAAACTATTACTGGCCAGCTCTGTTCTCAGACATTTTTGCTTAGGTTAGGGCATGCGAACCCTGTCAAAAATTTGTTGGAAAACATAAACTTATATCTCTGCCTCTGAAACCAATAATCGCTCATGGACCATTCCAATAGTGGGGCTTGGATTTCATCGAGGAAATCAACCCTTCCTCTTTTGTATAGAATAAATAGATCCTTATAGCCACATATTACTTTACAAAGTGGATTGAAGAAATTCTAACTTGGAATGCAACAGATAAAGTAATCATGGAATTTCTTGAAGGACATATCTTTTCTAGGTTTGGTTGTCCTAAAAAACTAGTCATTGATAATGCTCAAGCTTTTAAATCCAACTCCATGATTGATTTATGCAATAATTATAACATCAAATTGGTCCACTCTACTCCTTACTACCCCCAAGGAAATGGGTTAGCAGATTCCTCCAATAAAAGTGTGATAAGGATTATCAAAAAACTACTTGTAGAAAATAAGAGGTCATGGTATTCCAAGTTAAAGTTTTCTCTATGGGCTGATCGTATCAGTAACAAGAAATCTATTGGGACCTCTCCTTTCCCTATGGTGTATGGGACAAAAGTTATTCTTCCAACTCAATTGGGCTTACCAGTCTTAAATTTTTTCCAAAAGGAGTTAGAAGAACCCAACGATCTCCAAAGGAGAATTTTTCAGATGATTGAAGTTCAACAGGTTAGAGAATAGATGAATTAGAAAGATGTTTCTCACCAGAACAAAGTCAAAGCCACATTTGATAAAGGAACTAAGAAAAATATTTTTAATGAAGGATATTTGGTATTAAGGTGGGATGCTAGGAGAGAGGATAAAGCAAAACATGGTAAGTTTGACAACTTATGGTATGGTCCTTTTAGAATAGCCAAGGTGATAGATAATAATACTTTTCTCCTATATAATCTAGATGACACATAAACTTTTGGGGGCCCAGTGAATGGGAGTTTTCTAAAACACTATTTTCTTTAAATATTCATCAAAGGTTTAGGCATGTACAGTAGGTTTTTCTTTCAATAAAGACTCCATATACCCAATGGACTTGTTTTTATATAGTTGTGTTGCAAACAAAGGATGACAGATACAGGGAAATCAGTGAATCAGAAGTAAGGGAAAGGCATTGGTCAGTAGTTCTTGGATTTTATCATCAAAACTTCACCCCTAGAAGGAGCTAGTGTTAGTCTCTAACTTTGTTCTTGTTGTAGTGAGAATCCCTTATCCTAAATCCTCCATGCTTATACCTCATTGCTTGATTTCATTAGACTTTAATCTTTGGTTTGATTTTGTTATGCTTTGTATTTTTAGTATTTTGAATAATTTTGTTAAGTTTGAAGGTTTAAGATATGGATTAATGAGATTTTTCACATCATTTGCTTATTTGAAATTCGAAAATTCAAATTATTGCCAAGTCATAAATATCACTACGAGAATAATTTTATTCCTGCATATCTAAAGTAATAATGCTGTGACATGCGCCAGCCATCCAAATCTTGTTGTGATCACATGAATCGTGGACAAAATACCTGCATGTACTCCACGATCTTGCTTGAATCAATGTTTTTGTTTGAACCGTTGCAAGAATGAGATCACTCTGTACCTACAAGGACCTGTATCAAATCAACTCCATTTCCAATATCATTATATGACACTATCATCTGTTATTCTAATATGTTGGATTATGTTTTCAGATATCCATTTAAGGAAATTGTTATGTAGTAACATTTTCATATTTTAAATTCCTGATTTCCAATAGCACTAAGTTACAACATTGTATCATCAACATAGCATTGAAGAAAGGTAGGAAATTGTTAGCTTGGAACCTGAGGGTACCGATCTACTTGAAGCGTATCCACAGATGGGACAAAGGTTCAAGGACGCTGACTGGTTCGAGCTTTTTACCACTTTACAAGGGCATGATGAACAGGTATCCATGATGTTTGCACAAAACTTCGATGGCTTCGAAGTGGTGATCGGTAAACTAATGATGTTGGTGACAAAACAATCCATTGCCAAAGCTTGCAGATTGGCGATTGGGGGAGAATGATGGTGGAAAAAGGAGCATGTAGTCATGGAGTTTGTGAACCAATTCTTGTTACCAGATAAGAAGAACCCAGATTAGAAGAAAGGATTCCCTCACAGTTGGATCAGACAGGAGTGGCATACTGCTCTGATCATAATTCACAGGTATATCACCTGTGAGGGTAGATTCTCGTTGGTTTACATCTACCATATTAGGTTATTAATTCATATCAATGGAGACTACCCCTTAAATTTACCATATTTTCTACTCAAAATCCTATTGAAGATGTCAAAAAGGGCACAGGCTCACCCTACCATGGCCAAAGGTATCTTGTTTCATCAAGTTTTAATTAAGACATTGGTCATTTTTTTCTTTGAGTGAAGGATAGAAACCCTAGAATTGGTTGAACCAATCCCTAAATCCTGATCCATAGCCAAGCAAACAAAAAAGGGGCAAAGGGAAAAAGGAAGCTACACAAAAACAAAGTATCACAGTTGATGAATTCCCAGTCAAAGAGGAAATATCTACCACCAGGGTGACAAGGACCAGCAAGAGAAAGAAGCAGACTCAACAAATTCCTGTTGATACTCATGTAGATGAAAAACAAGAAAAATCCACCATCGACAGAGGTAAGAGATCAAAATTTGATGTAGAGATTGAAATGTTTCCTAATGTACAAGTGTTTTCTGATATTGACATTAAAATGGAAGAAAATTCAGATGAATATTTCAATATAAGCTCAATTAAATCTACAGTCAATCATAAACAACAAGCAACCAGTAAGAAAGGTGCCACAGTAAAAAAGCAGGTGAAGCAATCTGCACCTATGTCTAAATATTCTAGGATGAATTCCACTAGGGTTGCTAACAAATACAGGTTGAATTCCAAAGCTATGTTTGACCCATCTATCAAAGAGGAAAATGTTATAGTAATAGAATACCATTATGAGGACTCAAAAACAGGTGTTAAAGAAAAGGCAGAAAGACTTCCATTACACAGGAAAACAAAAGAGGATAAAAACTTGGGGAAAACAATAGAAAGAAGTAAACATATTGCTCCATCTCCTACATGACCTATAACAATAGCTACCACCATATTATCAAGAGCAGAAGCACTTTCTAAAGGCACCGTTAGAATTTCTGAAAGCAAAGATGATCATCTTGTAGATTCAGACCATATATCAGATATTCTAGAGGCCATGGATTCAACTAGTTTAGATGATGATCACAGCTCAAGATTAGCTTCTAGGTACCAAATTAAATTGAGAGAGCCTAAGGCTTCCATAGATCTAAACAAGTCTACGCCTGTAGAAGAGTTTCCATAATTCAAGGTCAAGGTCAGAAGTGATAAAGAGAAGACCAGAGAACTCCAGAAGATGGTTAAGCAGTGGAATAAGGAAAAGGATCAAGTAGAGCAATGGAGTTCTAGGCAACAGGAAAAGATACAGGGGTTCAAGAAGAAGAAAAGGGAGAAAAAATCATTGCTCAAAGAGCTTAGAGAATCCAACTTCAAACTATATTGGCACAACATTGTACTCACCACTAAGTTGAAACAGAGGACTACTAAAGCTA
>JASDQU010306437.1:67013-79629 GCA_032191745.1 Picea mariana | reverse complement strand
TAAATCTTCTGTAGTATCCAGCATGTCCTAGAAAGCTTCTTACCTCTGTTTGGGTTTTAGGAGTAGGAAGATCCTTAATGACTTGTATTTTGGATGGGTCTACCTGGATTCCTTGAGATGAGATGAAATGTCCAAGCACTATCCCTTCAGTCATCATCATATGGCATTTTTCTGTACTTAAGGAAAGTTGGGCTTGTATACATCTTTTAAGTACCTTCTCAAGGTTTTCCAGTGCTTCCTGAAAAGAAACACCATAAGGGGTAAAGTCATCCATGAATATTTCCATAGAGTCATTAAGCATATCAGAGAAAATTCCTAAGACTACCCTTTGGAAGGTTGTTGGTGCATTACATAGTCCAAATGGAAGGACTCTGTACGCAAAGGTTCCCCAAGGGCTGGTGAAGGTGGTTTTGTCTTGATCTTGAGGTGCGATTTTAATTTGGTTGTACCCACTGAAACCATCTAAAAATGAGAAGAATTTCTTACCTGACAAACTGTCTAAAACTTGATCAATGAATGGCAGTGGAAAGTGGTCTTTCTGAGTAGCTTTATTTAAAGCTCTGTAATCTACACACACTCTCCATTTTCCATTCTTTTTAGGAACTATTACCAATGGAGACACCCATTCACTGTCTGATATAGGATAAATAAACCCTGCATTAAGTAATTTTTGAAGTTCTTCCTTCAGGATTTCTTTCAAGTTTGGGTTCATTCGTCGCTGGGGTTGACAGATTGGTCGACAATCTTCCTTAATGTATATTCTATGCGTGCATAATTCGGGCGAGATTCCTTTCATGTATGTATAATCCCATGCGAATGCCTCTTTATTTTCCTGAAGTAACTTCGTTAGTTGTTGTGTTTCAGCATCTGTCAAATGAGGGTTTATATTTAATGTTTTGCCAGGTTCGATTTCAATTGGTATGCTTTTAGAGGAAATGGTTTTAGGCGTTTGAGGTGGGCTTCCTGATTCAAAATTTTATGGATCATCAGACTCCATTAATGCAGTTAATTGATTATGAATTTCTTGAGTAACAGAGGATGGTTCGCAAATAAAATTATTTATTAGTTCGTCCTCAGTAGAGTCTTTCAGGATTAGAGCTTGTCCGATAGTTAGAAGAGGTTGGGTTGGTTGATCCTCAAAGTCTACCCAAACAGAATTGTCATTACTGGCCAGGGGTGTGGCATGAGGATAAAGTGTAAGATGCTTCGTTTCATAACCGTTTGAAATTGTCATTGACCCTGATCTACAGCTTATAAAAGCATCTGCTGTGGCTAACCACGGCCTGCCCAGAATTAGAGGGTGGCCCCCCAACTTTGTTTTGTGCTGCAACACTGTGAAATCGACAGGATAATTCCAGGATTCCACAGAGATGTTGAGGTCCTCAATGACACCTTCTGGTTTAATTGTGGATCGATCAGCCAACTCCAGGATAGTAGGGGTTTCTCTGACTTCATCTTGTAATTGTAGCAGTTGTAAAGTTTCTAAAGTCATGATATTGATGGCTACACCAAGGTCTACCAGGACACGAGGGATTATTGTTTTGCCAACTTGTACTGTAATGGTAGGGTGGCCAGGATCGCCGTATTTGACTGGGGGAGTCTTACCTATCATTAATGCGGACAGATCTCCCATAACATGGACTGTAAGGGGATCCTTGGTTTTCCTACCAGGCTTTTTGACACAGATATCCCTCATTGTCCTGGCATAGATAGGTACATCGCGGAGTGCTTGTAAGAGGGGAATTTTGACATATAAATTATGTAATTCCCCTAGAATATTAAAGGCTGGTGGTTCAGGTGTTTTGGTTAAGGCTAAGCGCTCAGGAAATGGTGATGTTTCAGCAGCATTGTTGGAGGATGATTGTATCTTTTCAGGTGCATCATGCTCCTGTGTTTCCTCTTTGTCAGAAGAGGTAACATCAGCTATGGTAGGTTCCACTACTCTCCCAGATCGAAGATGTATATCATTGCATTGTGCAGGGAGGAGGGAAAGTGTGGGCTGGTTATAAACATCAATGCATTGGACAGCTTTATTATTTGGGTTGGGGCTAGGTTGTACAGGTAGTTGAGGTCTTATTGTTTGGTTAATTGGAGGAGTACCTGCTGGTAAGGAGAGTGGTTGTGGGAGTTGAGGTAAATGATTTTGAAAGGGGGCTTGTTGTCCTCTCCAATTTTGATTCCACTGATTTTGATATGGTTGTTGTTGTTGTGGAGGCCAAGGGGTCCATGTGGAGGGATCAACAAAGGGTGGGTTATTCTGTTGCATGGGTGGGTAAGTTTGTTGCATGGATGGGTAGTTCATTTGATTAGCGTATTGCATCTGATTGAAGGGGGGGTAACTCATTTGATTATAAGTAGAGTAATTATTCCAACGATTAAATGGCATGTTAGAGTTCATACCTTGTCCTCGTGGTTGCCATTGTCTCCTTTGAGTCATCAGATAGACAGCTTCAGCTTCGTCGTCCGTTGGTTGCAATGCTGCCTTAATACCTGGTAAAGATGGACAATTTTGGGTATCATGATCTTTGTCACAAATAGTGCAGATAGGTTTCCTGTCGAATGGACATTCTCTTTTTGGGTGCTTATCTCTGCATTGAGGACAAAAGATAGACAAGGCTGCTTATACTTCTGCTTTCTTTTTCTTTATCTGCAGGGTATCCATCTGTGAGGCAAAAGAGCTCAGCATTTTGGTTTTAAAATCTTCAAGTAGATTACCTATCTCAGCTCTTGTTGCTCCCCCACTAGCTGATTTCTGGACTCTCGAAAATGTAGTGTCCCTGCTGTTCAATCTGTTTCTTGCAGCTCCCCTTGAACATCTTTTTCATAAATTGATAGTTTCATCATATGATTCCTTGGATATGTCTCCTTTCCCAAGAATGTTCAGCATATCCAGAGAGTCATCCCTTACCCCTTTTAATAAAATCGTTTTGAGGATATACTTACTTACATCGGGATGACTGGATCTTTGCAGATTGCATTGAAGCCTTTCTACAAAGTCTTCTAGATTCTCGTCTTCTTTCTGCATCATTTTAAATAGCTCCTCCTTTTTTTCTCTCGTTCTGCAGCAGTCCTGGTACTTGTTCAGAAATTTCTGCTTTATTTGGTCCCATGATGTGATTACGTGTTCTCCAAGGCTCATAAACCATCTTAATGCATTCCCTTTTAGTGTTGTTGGAAATAACTTTAGCTTCTGAGCATTAGAGGTGTAATCATAGCTTCTACACAATATATCAAACTCAAACAGAAATTCATTAGGATCCTCTGATGATAACCCATGAAAATTTGGCAATGCTGAGAGTGGAATATTTTTCATGGGGGCTGTTCCTCAAGGGAAGTCACCAATAGGAAATCCTAATGTAGAAAAAGAATTTTCATCTTTTACCTCTCCTTCAAGATCTACCTGCTCTTGATGCAATCGCTCATTAAACTCATCCATATTTTCTTCTGTCTGCTCCCCTGCTGCACTTGCTCTGTCCTCAATGTCTCCTATTGGCTTTTGGACTGTCTCTGGACTCCAAACTTCTTTCCCTGTTTTGAAAAATGCTCGAAATGAAGGCTAGGAATTCTGTTTTTGAAGATTTGGTCGTTGGGCAGCAGATTCAGACTTGGATGTAATATCGTCAATGAAAGTTTTTCTTCCTCCTTTTCCTTTTCCTTTTCCACCTGTAGGGTTAGTATCTTTGGGTTTTTTGGGATCTTTCATGCATTCTTTTTATCTAAAGAAAAGAAATCACAAATTCTTCTGAAATCTATAGCTATCTTCCCCGGCAACGGCGCCAAAATGTTGGTCACTATAATTGCTTAATTAATTTTAAACAACCAAGTGAAACATAAATTATCAACCCAGGGAAGTGTTTTGTTTCAAAGATAGCCATGCACTATATATGCTCAATTCCAAAAGCACTTAGTGTTGTAGTAAAGAAATTCACACTGTTTATTCTTGCTTGAATGAACTGAAGCTCTGAATTAAATCACAGGAAAGCAATTCCCCTATAGAAAATCTAAGAATCCTGGATTACATTAAAATAACATTGCAATGGGAAAGAACAACTATCTTGCAATCAGAGAACATGACCCTTACTCTCAAACAAAGACTCAGTACTAACACTCTTTTATGAAAACAATAATGCAGAAAAACAATTAACTCTATCTAACAGAAAACAAAGCACTTAGTTCCTTTCTGTCTAAGAAGGAGCCTTGGGCCTTACTTCTGTTTTAGCATACTTGTGAGGTTGAGGTCTACAGAGAACAGGGCAGTCTGATTCCTTTCTTTCTGAGCAGGGATCTCTAACCCAGTTCTGGCTAACATCAAGGAAAGTCTACAGTGAACAGGATGTTTTGGTTCTTTCCTTTCTGAGTAGGAACCCTTAATGCAATCCCTAGCTAACACACTTGCAGAGGTAAATGGAACCTACAGAAGACAAGGTGTTGTAGTCCCTTTCTGTCTGAGCAGGAACACTTTAACCAAATCTTTAGCTAGCACAGTTGCAGGGGTAAAGGAAATCTACAGAAGACAAGGTGTTGTAGTCCCTTTCTGTCTGAGCAGGAACACTTTAACCAAATCTCTGGCTAGCACACTTGCAGGGGTAAAGGAAATCTACAGAAGACAAGGTGTTGTAGTCCCTTTCTGTCTGAGCAGGAACACTTTAACCAAATCTCTGCTAGCACACTTGCAGGGGTAACGGAAATCTACAGAAGACAAGGTGTTGTAGTCCCTTTCTGTCTGAGCAGGAACACTTTAACCAAATCTCTGCTAGCACACTTGCAGCATTTAAACAAATTCTACAGAGGATATGATGTCCCGATCCCTTTCTGTCTAAGCAGGGACCTTTAACCAATTCTCTGCTAGTCTCACAGAATCGTCACACAAGATTGCTGATAAAAAGAATTACAAATTTCATTCAATATATAAGACAGAGTCAGTAGTGTTTCAGCAAAGCGTAATCCATTAAAACAGTGTTTCAGCAAATGACAGTTAAACAAAACATGAACAGAAATTATACAAACACACTTCTAACTAATGGGTGAATCTTGTGATGAAGGTGGGCCCTCCCTTCTCACAAGATTCCCCTGAAACGGGAAAGATTAGAGACGAATAATCAAAGTAGTCTTATGTTCATCTGTTGAAATATCACATTACAAATTGAAAGAATAGAACACGTCCCGCTTCTCTGGAGTTGCTTCAATACATCAAAACTTCCCCCCCTCGAATGGTGATTTCCCCTGAATTAAAGAGGAAATCTCTTTGATACAATCATTACAAAGCATATCTGAATCTTATACTAAATCGGATCTTCTTTCTAAATCAGCATAGGATGTCCTATTCTCATGCAACTGAATGCTAATACAGGAGCTGAACGAGGTATTGCTGTTACGGCTGGTGTAACATATCCTTCTCATCGCTGCTGATGTTGTTTCAGCATTGCAATTCATGGGCTGTTTCAGCCACGTGAATTGCGCTCTTGACTATGTTGGCCTTGACTGCTAACTGTAACGGCTTGTGTTTCAGCATCGTGGTGGTCTCCTCTATGTTTCATCATCTGCACTTCTGAACTGTGTGACAACTCCGTGTTTCAGCATCTGCATCCTCGAACTATGTAGCAGCTCCGTGTTTCGGCATATGCAACCTTAGACTGTGTAGCAGCTCCATGTTTCAGCATATGCGACCTCAGACTGTGTAGCAGCTCTATGTTTCAGCATCAGTTCAACAGCGACTTTGGACAGTTCTGTGTTTCAGCACAGGCCTCAAATGCTAATCTGTAGTTTTGGACACTTATGCATTTCTAATCATTTGTTAAGTGCAAAAGTAATGTAAAATATTATGCAAAACAGATTAAGCATATAGTAAATGAGAAAGGACATTATATACCTTGGAATGATCAGATGAAGTGATATTATGAGTCTAAATACAAGTGATCCAGGGTATAATAATGGAAAAAAGTATGGGCAAAAAGGTACAATATGTGGTCCTAACAAACTCTATGAAGTCAGAGAACAGGTTAGATTGAGCTTCTAACTTCAGAGCATGGAAGACAATGATTAATATCATCCTTGCCAAGAATAAAGTGTTGGATATCGTGAAAGGAAAGATCATGAAACTAGAGTTTGAAGAAGGGAAAGAGAAGGAAACGTAGAACGTTGCAACTATAGAGAAGTTCAAAGATGGTGACACCAATGCCATGAGTACCATAGTGGATCCTATAAAAGACCACTTTATACCCTACATCTCCCATCTTGACTCATCGAAGAAGATGTGCGATGCCCTAACAAACCTCTTGTCAGTTAGAAACATTAGACAAGTAATGAGTCTGAAGAATGATCTTTGTGACATGAAGATGAATGATGATGACAACATAACATCATACTTTGTGTGAATCTCTCAGTTAAGAGATCAACTACAATCTATTGAAGAGATCATTTCAGAAAATGAATTGGTAAACATAGTACTCAATGGTCTCCCCAAGATATGGGATGCATTTGCCGCAAGCATGAACACAAGGAAGGAGTATCCTACATTTGAAAAAAGTTGGACTTTCTGTGCTCAAGAAGAATCCAGGATCAGTGAAAAAGATAAACCCCAAAAGAAGTACAATGATCAAGCCTTCACAACAAGATTCAAGAATTTTAGGAATAAAAGGAAGTTTGCTTCAAGGAGGAAGCCAAATAAAGAGAAATCCATTTTAGAAGTACAATGTTTCAACTGTCGAAAGTATGGTCAGTACAATAATAATTGTCCTGAGATAAAGAAAAGGAAGGAGAAACACAAAGCATCAATTTCTGAAGAAAAGGAACCCACAAAGAAGAGTAAGCAGGATGAAAGAGACTTCTTCTTATGAAGGTAACAATACTCTTCTTAGTTCTTGTACATATCTTTTTTGTATAACTCTCTGTACATATCTTGTATATCTATGTTTTAAAAATATGTTCCAAGAAGAACTATATCTATGGAAGAACAACAAGATAAGGATTTATATCACTATACAAGATGTAACACCCTGTTTCCCCCAGCTTGTAAATATAATTGGACTGGCCAAGAACTATGGAAAACTCATAAATGTGAATATGTGATGTAAATGGACCTTGAGGAAAAGGTCAATGAATGTGAATAAGATTTTGAATTTATTGACGGACTGCTGAGAGGGGATCTGCAGAAAAGAGACCACGATTTCAGTGGAAGGCACCTAAAAAGGTGGCGTTAACTTCCACTGAGAATTAATACCGTATTTGGACTCCACTGGCTCGGAGAACCAAAAGCGGCTTGCTGGCCATGAATTTAATGTTTCGCAGGCTAGTAGGCAGATGGCTTAATGAGGGATGGGATGATGAACCACCCATCCATAGAGCTGTCAGGCCTGATCAGCGTGAGGGTAATCATGCCACACGCAACCTCGCAAGAGGATAAGGCGTGGGGTAGAAGCAATTGAGGGGGTAGACGTGAGGGGAACTCTGGCACTATGCAGAGTGAGTGATAGCAGAGAGGAAGGATTGCAGCCTTCACTCCTGGTCACTGGTAGACGGAGAGATGCAGTCTCACAGCATCGTGGTCTCAGCTTGGGGGTGGCTAGTGGTAAATCCGTTGGGAGTCTCTACGTCTATGGTTGGGTGGAAACGAGCACCCCTCTTAGCAGTTGCACTCACTTCTGGTGTTATTTCTGATAAGTGTTTTACATATTGCATCTTGAAATTAATATACTGACATATATGCTCATAGAATTGTGAAATTGTGAATGATTACAGTATAAGAATGTCTGTGCAGTGTTTTGATAAGAAATAATAGATATATGCTTATAACAGAAAGACCACGCATGGCTTATGTTGATAAATGAATTTAATTATGCATGAGTTGAACCAAGTCAGACTTCCATTCCATCCTCGGGAATTTGTTTCCCCTTATCTATCTCTAGGAATGCCCCGGAATAGATCTCTTCACAGAGATTCCCTCCTTGGAAAGGTTTACCAAGAACTTGGAAAAAGGACTAGAATGTGCAAGTGTTAACAACCCTGTACGAGGAGGAATGACCTTCTTAAAATTATGAAGTAGCAGCGTAGGGATAAGTACCAATCGACGGGTGATATTCCGTCATAATATCCATGGTCATTCACGACTGTTAGATCGATGAAAGAAACAAGGGCATTACATACCTTTCCCCTTTTTCTCTATCTTCGTGAATAGCGATGAAATTGGGATCGTAGACCCCCAAGTTCCAGGAGAACATCAGGACCGTTGATTTTTCCACATCCACGGAGTAGTGGGAGAGTGCGTGATGTGGGACAGATCTGAGCCATTAGATCTTAGCTAGAAAAACCCGACATTCGTTGGATCTGTTGAGAGATGCATGAGGGTTAAGCCCTAGTGAACAGGAGGTTGGAAGTTCCGACGAGAGGTGTGGCCATTGGGATATCGACATTCATGAAATAGGGAGTCATGATGACATGAGATCAAAGGTTTTCATAGTGAAAACACCGGAATCAATCTGAGCCGTCCATCATAGGAGGACATGCGGGCAAGATCGACATCCTGTCGGCATTTCGGGGATCGAAGGGACAAGTTGCCAGAGTATTTCGGCAGCAGAAACTTTGAAATCATGAGATGCAATCAGGACTGTCCATCTTAGGAGGATGCATGGCGACAATCAGAGCATGCAGGAAAAGTCCTGAAAGGAAAGTCACCCATCGGGAAATTGGGAATCGCGTGGACAAGAAGCCCATACACTTCGGAATTTCGAAGTCTGAAATCTCGACAAAGTGAAAGGCATCCATGGTAGGGCCAATTGTCATTATATCGACATATCGAGATTCAGTGGATCGTGAATCCTGAGGATGAGTATACCTCAGCCTTGGAAAGTCTGAAAACTTGACAGGGGATAAGGTTGCAGTCTTGTGAGATAGTGGTCACGTGGGTTGGGGGTTTAGCCAGGAGGGATAATACATAAGAGACTATATCGATGAATTGGCTCATCAGAGATTGGGGATTCAAGAGAACAGGTAAATCTTGACATCAGGAATCATGAAACTTCGAAACCCGAAAGTACACACACATCCCGTTGTGGAAAGAGTAGTGGTCATATGCAAGGGCGATGATAGGGAATCCCCTGAGCCGCTTCGGCCCATGAACTAATTGAATGACCTTGTGAGCGGACATGCATGGAAGCGCGACTGCATCACTTCCCATGTTGGGATTCGGGGATTTGAATGATGAAGAGTCTTGGAGTTGTTGCACTTTGAACTCTCGAGTATCGAAACCCCCAAAGGATCCATGCCGTTAGGTTAAGGGAGGCTTATGGCCATCGATCTCCCTTTGGCAGAAACTTTGGAGACCTTGAAATTTTCGAGGATTTAAATGGGAAAGATAGAAGTCGCGTATCACGATTTCCCAAACCGTGAAAAGCCTAACACCCTCGGCTGGATTAACCGCATGGACACTGCATAGGGTCACGTGGACAAGACCCCAAGAGAGAAACTTGCCCCTCACTAAACCCTGTAGGACTTCGGGGGTTCTGATTGTTGAGAAATCAACGAAAAATATTGAGGTGCGTAGTGGGTATGTGACAAAGTTGTATCAGAGCATGGTTACAACACTTGGCCTGGCTGGGCTCATGCACGAGTCACGCATAAGCTCCGTTCAAAGTACTCCTATGAGGAGTAACCCCCTAACGAAACTCTCTTGCCCAGGATTGAAAAAATCGGAGACGAGAACCCGACTATGTATGCATGCGAAAGAGTTATAAATTATGCAAATCATAAAAATGTATTTAACTCTTGACTAATAACTAGCGTTTGTCTTTTCACTCAAGCAGACAATCAGCTGTGGGAATCTAAAGACGCAGAGTATGGTTACTCACCAAGAGATGGGAGAAGGCTCCCATAATAGAGATGAAGAGTCTGACGAAAGAAGAGCAATAGGAACCCCTCCTAACCTAGCCGAGACTGTGAGGAGTCTCATGGTTGAATTGCAAAGCTGCAAGGCTGACAATGAAAGGATGATGAAAGAACAAGAAAAGAAAACCAAAATTAATGCAGTTTTACTGCAGAGCTTATCCGACCTATAGCGACAAATGCAGCATGAACCTGAGATGAAGAATCATTGTCATATCAGTGGCCATACTAAGAGAAGCGCATCAAGAAAGGTCCGCCCCAGAGGTAAAGGACCAGTGCCAGACAACTCCATTGAGAAGGAAGCTAGCGATTCAGAAGGCTCTTCCAGCAGCAGGACAAGTTCCTATTCTTGAAGAAAACAAAAGAAGTAAAAGACTTCCAAGGGTCATAAATTTGAGGAATTCAGAAAGGCCAAACCTCCCTCCTTCGATGGTGAGATAAAGAAGGGAGAGGAAGCCGAGGCCTGGCTATTGGGATTGAAYAAATATTTTAGAGTCCATGATTCTTCAGAAAATTTGAAGRCCAGAGTGGCCACTTTCAATCTGAGCGGAAAAGATTCCATCTGGTGGGAAGATCTTAAGAACATGAAAGGGGTCCACGAGGAGGACCTGTCTTGGAAACAATTTGAAAAGTACTTCCAGAAGAATTATTTGTCGAAAAGGTATTTCGACGAGAAGGCTAAAGAGTTTTATGAACTCAAACTGGGGAAACTCACTATAGAGGAATATGTCAATAATTTCCTCAACTTATTGAGATATGTACCCTACATCAAAGAAGAGAAGGCAAAGGTGCAATGCTTCATCAGTGGGCTACCCAAGGAATACTGGAACCGAATCGAATTCGACGAGCCGAAGACCTTAGAAGACACTATTCGAAAAGCAACATATTGTCATGAACAATATGGACATCGGGCAGAGTCTCGTGAAAATTGGAAACAGAAGAGTGGTTCGAGATTTTAGAAAAAGGGGATCAAATCCTCAGGATTTAAAAACTACAAGAAGAACCTTAGAATGAACTATCCAGCCCGGAGTGTACTCCAAAAAAAATTTCCATCATCAGACGGAAATAAAACTTCTGGACCTATACCAGTGAAGACTGATAACCCAAAGAGAGAACCTCTGAAATGCTGGGGTTGCAGAGAAGAGCATCTCTTGAGAGACTGTCCACACCGACAACATAACAGTTGAAAAGTTTATAACATTCAGAAAGCGACCACAGTCAATGATGTGGCAAGGAGTGTGTCGCAGATTTATGCAGCCTTGGATAATAACCAAGCTTACCACCAAGCTTTAGTGGTGGAAAGAGAAGGTATGATTTTCAACCATCTGGTGTCTGTTTTGATTGACCCTGGTTCAAATTTGAGTTATATAGCCCCTAAAGTTGTTGATAAGTGTAAGCTATAGCCATGAAAACAAACTAAGCCATGGTTGGTACAGTTAGCCACCGGCACCAAAAGAAAGGTGGTAGAGGTCATACCAGCCTGCCAGTTAATGTTGGGTGAATTCCCCACCCAAGAAACCCCTAATGTGTTACCCCTGGGATCATACAATCTGTTGATTGGTATGGACTGGCTGGCTGCCCATAAAGACAAATTGGACTATTACCATAAAACCTTAGAATGTGTGATCAATGAAGGAAAAAGGATAACCCTCCAAGGGATCCGAAAACCAGTCTCGGTGAGACAAATATCAGCCCTGTAAATGAGAAAGTATTGCCGAAAGGGATGTCCCCTATATGCAATACGGGTGTTGAAAACAATCGAAGGTGCTAAACCAAGCCTTGATGATCACCCTATCCCGAGACAATACAGAGATGTGTTTCCGAAAGAGGTACCGGGTCTACCTCTAAGAAAAGACATTGACTTCTCGATAGAGCTCACACCAGGAGCGGTGTCGGTGTCTAGGGCACCCTACCGAATGAGTATACTTGAGTTAGTTGAACTCAAATTGCAATTGAAAGAAATGATGGATAAGGGTTATATTCGACCCAGCGTGTCCCCGTGGGGAGCACCAATCCTGTTTGTGAAAAAGAAGGATGGCACGCTTAGACTGTGTATCGATTATAGACAACTCAATAAACTAACCATAAAGAACAAATACCCCTCGCCTAGGATCGACGATCTATTCGATCAGTTGGGAGGAGCGTCTATCTTCTCAAATAGTGACTTGAGGTCGGGATACAATCAAGTCCGAATCAAGGGCAAAGACATCCATAAAACCACTTTCCGAACACGGTATGGTCATTATGAGCTTGTGGTAGTGCCATTTGGGTTAAACAATGCCCCTGCCACTTTCATGTGCTTAATGAACAATGTACTCAGTAAATTTTTAGATAAATTTGTACTAGTTTTCATTGATGACATATTAATCTACTCTAAGAATAGAGAAGAACATGAAGATCATCTTAGACTTGTGCTGCAAGTGCTAAGAGAGCATCAGCTCTATGCTAAATTCAGCAAATGTGACTTCTTTCAAAATAAAATACACTACTTGGGACATGTTCTGTCCGAGGAAGGGGTAGTAGTAGATCCTGACAAGATCAGGTCTATCATGGGATGGCCTACCCCAATGGATGTCTGAGACATCATATCCTTTATGGGATTAGCAGGATACTATAGGAGATTTATAAAAGGATTCTCCAAGATTGGTTGTCCAATCACTGCCCTCCAGAAGAAGGGGACAAAATTCCCGTGGACACAACAATATGAAGAAAGATTTCAAACCTTGAAACATCTACTAAC
>JASDQU010306437.1:46430-57666 GCA_032191745.1 Picea mariana | reverse complement strand
TGCTACGATGCTCTTGCGTCGTAGCAGAGCGAGGATCAACAGAGATAAGGAGAGCTTTCACAAGTAAGTATATCATCCTTCTTCTCTTGTCCATTCAACACTTTAGAACTAGGGAAAGAGTAGTATTCTGTCACGGTTTGTTCCAGATCCGGGTGGATCTGTGGAGATTGGTCTGTGTTCGCACTCACGAATTTATCCTTGAACACTGTGTTTTGGTTGTCTATTGTGTATGATTTATGCGGACATCGTGCATCATTTCATTTTATTGTACCATTAGAGGTGAAGCACGGGGTTTTGGTAGTATGGTTTCATTGCAAATTTAATGGTTCATATTGTCAAAGGAATTGAATCATGCATATTTCAAAAGAGTATGCTCAACTTAGGAAAGACCTATGTCTATGTTTGATTTAGGAAATTACAATTATCGGTGATTGTTGATATTTTTGTATGTTGAATAGAGTTGATGCAATATGATTGTGTGTTCTTTGGATTTTGTTTTAAATATAAAAGGAAAGGAAATGAAAAGAAACAAAATTCTTTTAACAAGATGGGTGAAAGTCATGATGATTCTGAGTATGATTATACACTGTGTTAATTAAAAAAAAAAATTAGAAAATGGATGTGGGACAGTTAACAAGTTTTAACACACAGTAATTGTTAAATTGGTCACAGTAATTATTTAATTGGTGTTGGAATAGTTGTATTGAATACAAAACCATTTTTATGGATTACTTAATTGATTTTACGAACAATATTTGTTATTTTCCCTACCATTATTTCACTTTTCACACATTAGAATTCCCCTCGCATTCCCATATTCACTATCCACTCCTTGTTCCTAAAATTTAATTATAGTTAAGATAAATTCTTTATTATGGCAGTTAACGGATCACAATGATGAATTAGAGTGATATATTCTTTTGGTTTACGATACAGTTGATTGTTTGATGTCTGTAAGCAGTAATCGTGATCTTTTCCCCCTCATTTTAAACATTTTTCACTCAATAAAATCCCTCACATATCCCACAACCTTTGTTCACCCCCTGCTCATTGACAACTATTAAACGATCTGTATGGATTGGATTGCATGAGTCTGATATGTTGTTGAGACAAATTTTATTTCATATTTATTGTCATGTATGGTTGTTAAAGAAATTATATGTTAATCAATAATGCATACAATAATGAGCTTTTTCAGCAGAGGTAGCCATGAACAGGGTAATCGAGGAAGAGGAAATTGGAACAAGGGCCTTAGAAGGCCAATATTCTCTATACACTTTGATGTAGACTTGCAACAGTTAGGCCAACTATTTCAAGATGGATTTTTTAATTGGATTGGGAAAGGAGTGGTCAAACCCAGGCTTGAAAGGCCTCCCTTCCAATCCCCACAGGTCCCTGGTATCCCAGTGCCTCATCATGTCTCACTGCAACCTGAAGTCCTTGAAAATGATGGATGGAAAGAGATTGTCCACCTGACAGTCTCCCAACATTGTGGTTGGACAAACTTATCTCTACCTCCTCCTCCACCTGTTAATAAAATTGTCCAAGATTCCCCTACCCACTCACCAGTACAGTCTTCTCATGCAAGCAAAAGGTTAAAAACCAAGGCCCACCATCCCATTGACAAAAGAAAAGCCACTGCTTACCCCTCCTTACCCTCAAATGACTCTACCAAATGTGTGTCCTCCTGCATGCATTTGAGAGATGATTTCTCTCATGTGATAAATGAGATTATACCTAAAGGCTCCACACAGCCTAAGTGAAATTTAGAGAGATCAAGAGGTGACAACAACAAGGGAAATATTTCCTCCTAGAGTGGAAAATATGGATTTTAAGTGTTTTTATTTATTGATTGTTGAGAACAGTTGACTTCTGAAATTTTGGAGAGAACACTATTTTTTGGATATAAGGTAATATATTTTTGGAAATAATTTCAAATATCATTGATATAAATTGTCAAAACATGGAAATGATGATGGGAGTCACAAGGAGGGATGTTTTGTTTGATTAAATAGTTTTATTATCATTGTTAAATAACTTAAGGGAGTCATAAGGTGTCCCACCTACTAGTTATTATTTATTAATAATCCTTATTATGATTTTATTACTTTTCCCCCTTAACTAAAAACTTGGTTCAGTTTTAGTTAACTTAACTAAAGAAGTAGTTCAACTACTTCAACCAATTCTAATTTGCTTAAAGGAAAAAGGAAAAGGAGGAACAAAATGATAATATAAGGAGAAGCATACTAAGGTCTGCTCTTTGAGTTTTGTTGAGATAATTCAGTTTTCATTCATTCTTCAATTCATTGGAAGCCTAATTCTCTTTTATGATAGAAGTGTCCTATTGTAGAAAAGAAGATTCAGGGTTGAATTACATCATTTGGACACTTGTTTTTCAGAGGTGTTAATCTATCTTTGATATTCCGTGTAGACTTGTCATTTTGTGAATTAAATTTCATGACTGATGATGCATGAGCATCACTCCACCTCAGGATGCACCAACTGATTTGCATGAGTGATGCACATTCAAGGAAGGGAGAGGCATCACCCTCTCATTTTTTCCTTCTATAATATAAAGCGTGATCAAGGAATTTAATGTTGACAAGATGGAAGAAACAAGTTCTGCCTTCGCAAAAGCTGGAGATAAGTTCGACATTAAGTGGTTGATGGTAGGAGGGATCTGCATCTGATTTGGATCAGATTTCCATCATTGTAATATGCCTCGATAGTCAGGCATTTTTGAATGGTGATTAGACACCACTATATTTGCTTGGAGGGAAGCTAATCGACCCCCTCTTGTATAAAAACTATTGTACTATTTCCAGTAGAGAATGCATAGGAGATAGGGAGAGAAACATAGAGAGACGAGATTCAGTCACAGTCTGAACTCAAACATTTGTAATTTGACATTCTGCCATTAATAGAAACAGAAAAAAAAAATTGTTTATCAATTTTTGTGTAATGTATCTCTAGATGGTTTGTTAAGAATATCATTCATATGAATTTGAGTTGTAGATGTATGTTAGAAATCATCTACAGGGATAGAATTATAACCTTCTATATGTGAGTGTGTTGGATTAAGTTTGGTTCTCTAGGCTAAGTGCAAGGAGTGCATGATAGAGGGTAGAAAATATGTGACCTGACACAAGGAGTGCATGTCTGAACTCAATGGAGTCAGAAGAGAATCTATTAGGAGGGCACACCAGGATACTTCAAATACTCAGGAGGAAATTTCAAGGTGTTTGGGTACCTTAGAAAGAAAGACTGTGTAGGAGGAAACACAACATAGAGTTACTAAACACTATGTAACACTCTTCCAAGAGGGAATTGAGATAGTGTGAGAGAGTACAAGAGAAATGCATTCTAAAGTGTTGAAATCCTTAAAAGAACCCCAGGGTTTCTGAACACTCTGAGGAAGGAAGGTTTTGCAAGAGTGCATCGTTAAAGGAAAGGAGATACCTTTAGACTTCCAGATAGGATAAGGGAGAAATTTTTGAAAGGATTAGTTGAGCACAGGGAGTGAGCCAAGGACACTGTAAGTTCACATTGCAATCTCAGGAGGAAGAACGTCAAGTTTCCAGGAGGGCACGAGAAATCTTGCTAAAGGACGTAGAGGAACTGGGAACCTTGAAGGTTTTTCAAGCTGAGGAAAGTTGCAGAAGAGTTTGCGCAGAACTCTGCAATGAGTGCAAAAGATGTTTGAGAACAACCTAAGTCTCGAGAAGAATACTTGCGCTAAGTGTGAAAAGAGGTTGAGGACTTGCGAAGTCGTGAAGACTGTGAATTCGTCCATCGTCGAAGGCAACAAGTGGCAGAAGATCGAGAGACCTAGGAGCAAGTGCTCTAGAAGGTTTGCCAGGAGAAAAAAAAGATCTTCATGGAGTCACAAATAACGAATTTGATCTTATTCATTGTTTTTGGGAAGGTCACATGGTAGAGATCCACAGACTTCAAAGGAATAACCCTTCAGAGAAAAGGAAAGGAGGAGAACACCTGAAGAGCTGGGAATGAAGAAATATTTGTTGTCCATTGGGATAGGACATGTGGAGTGTGATTGACACTTCATTGATTCAAAAATTGAGACAAAAAAATATAAGAGAAGTGGAATTTCCTGAAGGATGGATTCACAGAGTAGATCATAGCCATTGATTTTGAGAAGAACATGGACCGTAGATCTGTTCCTAGACAATTCATCAATTTGAGTATCAAGGAAATGGGAGCACAGAGCTCAAAAAATATCTAAAGCACGTATTTGTGAAGACAGTTGACCCACGGTCATCATTTGTGGTCACATAAAAGGAAGGGGCTCAACAAGAAGGGGTAGCACCCATTCACATTGATATTTTTACAGTGATAAGGAAGAGGGCTTGCGGGTTCCATAAGACATGCGCCAAGGGAGGAAGGACTTGTGATAGAGTTTTTTAGGTTCCAACAAGGGGCCTAAGAGTCAATCAGACTCAAGTTTTTGAACCATCCTATATTGGGAGTTCGTGCAACCCTAAACAAGAAGAGAAGGGTGTGGGGTCTTCACCAAGTGGTATTAGAGCTAATACATAATTGATTTTTGTAGGAAAGGGAGACATATTTCGATACTCTGTTGAAGCTATTACAAGGTATGCAAGAGATGGTAAAAAATTGGGTGGACTACAAGTGAATCAGGATGGTCGCTGAAGGTCATAAACATGTTCAAAGGGAAAACTACCTGCAGAGAAGAAAAGTGGAGATGGACAAGGAGCTCAGTGAAATTCGAGCAAAAGTGGAAAGGGTAGAATTCAAGATGCAATAGGAGGCAAAGGTGTTGGAGATACAAGTGGACTTTGAGAAGGACAACTAAGTGGAATGTTCAAAATTTTTTGATCTGAAAGAAACAACAAGTGTTGAGGAGGTGGTTAAGAAATGCCAAAAACCTCAGTGGTGAGGGAAAGATATCTAGGAGGAATCACATAAGTTCTCAGGTGGGCAATGTGAAGGGGTCAGTTTATCTCATAAAATGCCATGAGGGTAGAGGAGACATCTCGAATTTCCAAGAGGGAAAGGGAGAAAAGATGAGCTCAGCTGAGATTTCATGTCAGCAAGGGGTGTTGACAGATGGAGAAGAGGCGGAAGAAAGGTCTCATCCATATGAAGATTCATGCAGAGATGCAAGTCACGTGAATGAAGATGATGACAAGTTGGAAACTTTCATCACAGAGGAGAAGGATAAGAGGAGCATTCTGATCATTGGAGGAGTCGTGATATTATTGCTAAGAAACCGAGGAGAGGATAACACATATGTTGTGGGTGTAACAAAAAGACAACGTGTTGATATTGTAACGGAGGAGGAGGAACAGATACTGGAGTTTGTCCCAATAGAAGGGGAGTGCCCAATTGAGTTACTCACTCAGTGGGAAATGGAATTAAAGGAAATAGAGGATTGGTTAGACAGTTTGGAACTAGAAGCTAGATTCCTTGAGATATCCATGCCAGAGGAGACATACTAGCACGAGTTTCAGCTGGAGGAAGCTGGAGTAGAACCATCCATAGAATTGACAGGAGTTAGTCTATTAGAAGAGGTAGCTAGAAAATAGTTCAGTGATGGGATTGAAGAATTGGAATCTATGGAAGTGTGGCCAGTCAACATCACAATGGATGGGAGTGTCATGGGAGACTAGAATGATACAACCATGGAGCGACATGAATAATTAAAGTCGAGCGGACTGCATAAGATGAAGCAGCTGATGAAGCAGCTAGAAGAAGTTGTAGAGGAGATATAGAAGCTGATGTTGCAGTCAATAGAATAAGTTGTCTTTCAGGAGAAGTTGGATAGAAAAGGACCTACGTGAGAAACAGGGAATATGCAGGAGCAGCAACAACAACAAAGAAGGGGAGCAGGAAGACAAATCAAGGAGAAATTTTGGGATCTAAGAGGATTTCAGCGGAGCTGAGAATCTCATGAGAAGGAACTCATGAATTTTCATAGCCATGGAGTATGATGTAGGATCATTTATCTACCTCAACACATGCTAGCTAATTGGCACGAGTGGTGTGCATTCGAGGAAGGGAGAGGCATCACCCTCTCATTTTTTCATTCAAGAACCTAAAGTGTGATCAAGGAATTTAATGTTGACAATCTAGAAGAGCCAAGTTATGGCTTCATAGAAGTTGGAGATAAGTTCATGATTAAGTGGTTGATGGTAGGAGGGATCTGCATCTAATTTGGATCAGATTTCCATCATTGTAATCTACCTCGATAATCAGGCATTTTTGAATTGTGATTAGACACCACTAGAGTAGCTTTGAGGGAAGCTCATCGATACCCTCTTGTATAAAAAATATTGCATTGTTTCCAGTAGAGCATGCATAGGATATAGGGAGAGAAACATAGAGAGTCGAGACTCAGTCGTAGTCCAAACTCAAAAATTTGTAATTTGACATTCTTCCATTAATAGAAAAGGAACAATTTTTATGTTTATCAATTTCTATGTAATGGATGTATGAATGGTTTGTTAAGAATGTCATTCGTATGCATTTGAGTTGTAGATGTATGTTAGAAGTCATCTGCAGGGATAGAATTATAACCTTATATATGTGAGTGTGTTGGATTAAGTCTGGTTCTCTAGGCTAAGTGCAAGGAGTGCACAACATAGGGTGGAAACTCTATGAGCCAATGCAAGGAGTGTGTGTCTAAAATCGGTTGATTCATAAAAGAAGTTGTTAGGAGGGTACACCAAGATAATTCACAGACTCGGGAGGAAATTTCAAGGTGGTTAGGTACCTTGTAAAGAAAGACTATGTAGGAGGAAACACAACGCACAGTTACTGAACACTCTATAACACTTTTCTAGGAGGGAATTGAGATACTATGAGAGCGTAAAAGAGAAACACATTCTGAAGTGTTGAAATAATTAAGAGAACCCCAAGGTTTTTGAACACTCTAAGGAAGGAAGGATTTGCAAGATTGCATCATCAAAGTAAAGGAGATACATTCAGATTTCCATATAGGCTAAGGGATAAATCGTCGAAAGTATTAGCCGAGCACAAGGAGTGCACCAAGGAAACTATAATTTCATTTTGCAAGAACAGGAGGAAGAACATCAAGTTTCTAGGAGGGCACAAGAAAGTTCGTTAAAGGTCACATAGGAACTAGGAACCTTGAAGGTTTTTTAAGCTGAGAAAAGTCACAGAAGAGTTTGCGCAGAACCTCGCAAGCAGTGAAGAAGAAGTTTGAGAACAACCTAAGTCTCAAGAAGAAGAATTGTGCTAAGTGTGCAAAGAGGTTGAGGACTTGTGAAGTCCGGAAGACCATGAAGTTTTCCATCATCAGAGGAGACAGGTGGAACAATATTGAGAGACTTGGGAACAAGTGATCCAAAAGGTTTTCTAGGAGAAAACAAAGAAATTCGCGGAGTCGCGAAGAGCAGAGTTGATCCTAGTCATTGGTGCTGGGAAGGGCATGTGGCAAAGATCCATGGACTTCGGAGGAAGAACCCTTCTGAGAAAAGGCAAGGAGGAGAACACACGAAGAGATGGGAATAAAGCAATCCTGGACATCCATTGGGATAGGACACGTGGAGTTGGATCGATGCTTCACTGATTTGTAAATTGGGAGATATAGAGATACAGGGTCATGAAGCAGATCATAGCGGTTGGCTGTGAGAAGAACATGGACCGTATATCTAGTCCTATAGAATTCATTGATTTGGGTATCGGGGAAATGGGAGAACAAAGCTCACAAAAGTTCTGAAGCATGGAGTTGTCAAGGGAGCTCGCCCACGGTCATCATCCATGGTCACATAAAAGGAAGGGTCTCTGTAAGAAGGGATAGCGCCCATTTGCATTGATATTTGTAAATCACTAAGGAAGAGGGCCCATGGGTTCCATAAGACTTGTTCCAAGGGAGGAAGGACCTATGATAGAGTTTGTCAAGTTCCAACATGGGGCCAAAGAGTCAATCAGACTCAGGTGTTTGAACAATCCTAAACTGGGAGGTCGCACAGCCTCAAGAAAGAGAAGGGATGGGGTATGCACCAACTGACAAAGGCTATTTTGCAGAGTCGAGTGAGCATAAATATGTGGCAGGCTAATCCAACTTTTAAAGTTCAATATTTCACTTTTTATGAGAATTCCTTTTGTATGTTTCATCGGGGACATCTAAGTTTGACTTTGGTCCAAAACTTCCTTAGGAAAGTTTGTAAAGAGAGTGATTCTTTTGATGATTGGAATGAAATAAATGATTTATTTATGTCTCATCTATTTTGATTATTGACTTGGTGACTTTACTTCTATCTCTATATTTATTTCAGCATCTGCTATGTTCACAAAATTACATAAATAATGAATTTTTCAGCAAGCTTTTATTTGTTAAAAAAACCCATCCTAAGCACTTGTAATCAATACTTGTGAATTAGGATACCATTTTGATGGCTATAAACATAGGGTGATATTTCCTTCTATCTTTATTTAGCCAAGAAGGATCTGAAAATGTTTAAGTAAGATCATTTCATATATTTCCCTCAACGTGTATGTTTAGCAATTAAGTTTAGAAAACAATTTTATTAATTCACAAGTTAATTGATTTGCACTTATTTATGTTACAGGCACAAGCCTAATATTCAGAGCTGCAATAGAGAATCATTTAAACATTATTTTGAGAGTATACATCATGCAACCTAGACAAAATATTGTTCTTATAATTCTGTTCTTGTCAATGCAAAGGATGGAGAGACTCCTAGTATACAATATTGTGGTTAGAAATCTAACATATGAGGAAAAATATTTGAAAGGAGAGATGGTGAAAATTTATAAAAAAGCCATCAACATTAACTAATTATCTTTTAGATACATTTTCAAATGAAGGAGATTGGGTTTTGGATTTGTTCTCGGGTTCAGGTAAGAATCATGCTCTAATATTTATGAAATCATACTTCAATCTTATATTATTTTTAATTTATGTCTTTTTACAGTATCTAACTTCATTATTTATTTTGTATTTGGGGATTAGTTACAACCTTAGCATGTTTCATACATAAAAGAAGGAATTGCATAGCCATTTAAAGTGACCCAATGTAGTTTTATTCAACAAAGAATTAATGTTATTCCAGGTCTCCCAAATGAAATGAAAGAAGTTGGCTTGAGGAAAGGATATTTTAGTGAATCAAAGGAGGAAAAATTGTCAAAGGAAACTCAAGTACCATTAGGACGAATGATTGGAAAGGATCACTTTGGAGAACTTGTGGATATCAAAGAACCAATGGAAGAAGAGAATGACAAAATGGAAGTACAAAATGACATTGAAGAAGATGATAATGTGTCTATTGAGAATGATGAATTTGGGATATATGATATTGGTTATTAGTTTAAAGATTCCTTTGAAGATGATTCTCAATTTTGCGAATTTTTGATGAGTTATAATTGTAATGTTTTGACTTTCATATTTTAAAATAAGAATACAGATGTATATATTGTTGTTTTGTGATGAAGATTTTTTTTTTTTTTTTTTTCATTTTATTTGTATGTGAATCATTATACATTGGAAAATTTTATTAAATGTTGTCATTTTTTACTTCAAATGTATAAAAATATGAAAGAAAATGATACTTTTTTATAAAAAATTGACTTTTTTTGCTCAATTATGTGCATAAAAATGCTTTATTTGACATGTTATTTTAAGGAATATGTACCGAAATGTATTGATTTTGTATTATATATGGCTACAAAATGTGTATTGCTTTGCTAAATATTCAAAAATAGTGTTATTTAACTACATTTGTTTTCTATATAATGAAGTAAAGGTAAACATTGTGTTAAAAATGATGTTTTTTACTACATTTAAAAAGTATGGAACAATAAATTAATTAAGGAGAAAAAATTGTATGAAAAATCGTAACTTCAAAAAAGTAAATGGTAAAAAATATTTTTAAGATTGAAAGAAGCATGAAAACATGATTAAAAACACTATTGAACAAAAAAAAATTAGAAAAAATTGAAAATAGATGAAAAATAAGATTTAAAAAAAATAATGTGGAAACATTGTGGATCGAAAAATTTAAAATATAAAAAAACCACCTAAAAATGGAGGGGGGATGGCACTAGTAGCACCATTTTTAAAAATGGGGTAAAAAATTGGACTCCCCCAAAATTGAGAACTTTGTATATTTCTCGTTAAGTTGGTAACTATGCTATTTGTCTTTGTATTATGTAATAAGGCACAACCAAGAAGACACAAGAAGATATGAATAAAAATTCCAAGTTCACTTGGACAAATTTGTGATCAAGTCATAAGAGAAAATGTGATCTCTTAATGAAATGAATGTAGAATTTATTATAGACCAAACATATTTATGAACAAATATGTATAGGGGTATGGAGACAACTAAGGCCCAAGGGGTTAGGATTGAAAGTGCTTTCAAGGATAGAGAAATGGTTAGAGTACCAATATGTGGGTGATGTGGGTGCAAGGGTTGTACACAAGGTATATGCATAGTGCACTTAGGGATCGAGTGTAGAGGGGCTTAAGGGTTGAGTACAAGTTATTCCCAAGATTACATGGAGTTAGGGGGGTCTAGGTCATGGTCTATGTCAAGCTCTAGGTCATCGTCTAAATATAGCTCGAGCTCTATGTCATGGTATAGGTCATGGTCTATGTCAAGCTCTAGGTCATCGTCTAAATATAGCTCTAGCTCTATGTCATGGTCTAGGTCATGGTATAGGTCTTTGTCATGGTCATATGAAAGGTCTAGGTCATGCTCTGGATTTTTCCATGTATAGGTATTGTTATGTCTAGGTTTAGGTCTAGTTATTGACATACCTAGGTCAAGGCCATTTCTTTCCTTGTGATTTAGGGAGGGGGTTTGCAGAGAGAGGAATAAAGAGAGTTTGAGATGGGGAGAGGTGAAGAAAAAGAGAGACAGGTAAAGGAAGACAACGAGGAGGGGTAGAAAGTGAGAGGCTGAGAGGAAGAGGGGGGAAATAGGTAAGGGGCTTTAGATAGATGAAAAGAGAGAGGTGGGGAGAGTGGGGGAGAGAGAGGGAGAGGTATACAGGGAGTGAGAGAATGAGCATTATATGTAATAGGTAAAGAGAGAAAGGGGGTAGAGATGGATTGTTTGAGATTGTGACATGGGAAGAGGAAGGAGGAGAGAGACAAAGAGATAGTGGATGGGAGGGACAAAGGGGAAGAGGAATGGGGAGAGAGATAGAGAGAAAGGAGGAGACTTGGAGGGGGGGAAAGAGAGAAGGGTTGTGGAGGGAAATAAAG
>JASDQU010306437.1:18170-40252 GCA_032191745.1 Picea mariana | reverse complement strand
GGGGGGGGGTGGAGGGAGAGAGAGAGAGAGGAGTATGTTGGGGATAGAGAGGGAGTGGGTGTGATATTATGTAGCATGTCAAGGTAAGGTCTAGCTCTAGGTATTTCCATACCTTGTGATGTTAAAGTATTTCGATGTCTAGGTATTACCATGTATAGGAGTGTGAGGGGGAGAGAGGGAGACATATAGGAGGGTAGAGAGGGAGAGTGAGAGGGAGATAGAGAGGTGGGGGGTGTAGATGTAGGATATTTAGGAGAGAGATAGAGAAGGAAATGATTTATAAGAGCATGTGTGTTCTCCTAGAATTCGTGCACGCTCCTAGGAACACGTTTGCACTCCTAGGAACATGTGCACACTCCTAAAGCATGTGAGCGCTCTTAATAACGTGCACATGTTATTTTCTATTCAATTTTTTTGGGATGGATTGACAAGGTGTATGATGACTTGGTTGGCCTCGATTTAGGTTCGAGATGGAAAATTGTTGATAGGCATAAGTGACACACCATCAATTGGAAGGATAGATCCAGTCCGAGGTTGTCTAATTAACCCAAGCCATTTTGTATGGTAATTCCTTACAGGTTTAATGGCTCTAT
Organism: Picea mariana; assembly: GCA_032191745.1. Classification (NCBI taxonomy): domain Eukaryota; kingdom Viridiplantae; phylum Streptophyta; class Pinopsida; order Pinales; family Pinaceae; genus Picea; species Picea mariana. The sequence goes on along the minus strand of JASDQU010306437.1, from coordinate 39,659 downwards.
TAGCCAACTAAGGTCATAAAACAAAGAAAGTAAATAAACTATTCTAAGGTTACAACTACGATACTATGTACATGAATTTAATAATTTACAAGTGTTAAAACATAAACATTAATATGAACAAGGTATTTAGAAATTGAAAGTTTTGGTAGATGTCTTGTGAAATCAATGTTTTTGCAATTGTTAATGAGGTAGATAAAGAAAGAACATATTTTAACATTTTTTTTTTAATAATCCAAAATCCAATAACTCTAAAGATACTAATAAAAAATAGTCTGAAATACATAAATTGAATGCGAATAAAACTAACCTAAGATTAGCCTCATACTGTGTCTATATCCTTGTGCAATCCAAACTTCCAGCTATCTTTCCCGTGAGATAAATCTATAACAGACTTATGCTAACATCTCCAGAATAAACTCAAGGTGTTATTGGGAGCAAGGATATAAGAATAGAGTTATAAACATATAGATCTTGTGACCTTGTAATGATGAATGTTTACAGTAAAAGAAATTTTAATGTGAAGAATTCATATGATACATCAACTTAACATCAAACATAAATCAATGATATTAAAGTGAAATAATGATCACAGATATAATATATGAAATAGTAAGTTATAGAAATAGTTTTAAAGCACTGAATAAAATGAAACATTATATGCTAATGAGACTAAAGTTGTATAACATATTAATGAAACTAAAGAGGAAAAACATAAATGGAATAGTGTCACACTGGTCTAAAGCCAAAATGTGAACAACTTGTCCATATAGTCTTGGGAATTACATGTCCATAATGCGTTCCAAAAAAAAGATGCCCTTCACTAACAAAAGTGAACAGTATTTAAAGTAATCTAGGATCCAAATACCCATATCTCACAAGATAGAGTTGAATCTCCCAAAATCAAGTAATATTACAAAAATAGTGGATTGGAAACCACTCATACCAAAGTTGGTTTATTCAAAATTAAATCAAAGTTTTTATAAAACATAAAGAAAGAGAAACTACTAATCATTTAAGCGTATAATTGAAAATATTTATTCTATGTAATCAACAACAGAATCTCCCATTTCCTCATAATAGAAAAGCCAATTTGATAAATTAGAAAAACAATTACTAACAACTATTTTTTCTTAAAAGAAACTTGCCTTCAAAATCAAAGATTTTGTAGCTAGTCTTAATTTTAGTAAATGAAATCAAAATTCAAATCTACTTATTTCAAATTGGATAACAAAAATGAATGAAAGGAAAATAAAATCGTTTTACCATTAAAAATTAACTAAAGAGGGATCAGAAAATTCATAGTTTATAATTTCCTTGACACTGTTGGCATTCTTAATGATTATGTTTCCAGATCTCTTGAGTTGTTTATTCTCCCTTTCTGCATGTTCCTTGAGATCAAGGTTTTATTGCTTCAATAGATCATTTTGAGTAGTCCAAGTTTTAATTCAGGAATGTAAGAGAGGAATGCCAGTATAGTAACACTCAACCCATTTGAGACATCCATCACAGTGTACAAGGGATATGGTAGATCGACGAGGAACACAATAGACCAAGGGTGCTTCAGTATTACCTGTTGTTTGCTCCAGATATTGCCCAATACCCGAGAATCCTTCTTTATCCTTGAGGCATGATGGTAAATTTGTCATGAAATCATATGGTTCATTATGAATGATAATGTCCATCCTTGAAACCTGAATTTCTAGATCTTCTTGTGCTAGGAAGTCTTCTATCTCATGATATGAACCCTCATCAATCTCGATCGGATCGATTGATCTCAGATGAGTATCATTTCAGTTCCTTAGTTTCCTAGATATTAGGCAACCCGCTTTCTTATTCTTGAAACCCAAATCTATGCATTGTTTCTTTGTTCCTTTACCGAATTTCTTGACATCAGACTTACCACTCATATGATTCATAGGCACATGAGGATTATTTCCCTTCAATTCATCAGTCACTTTTTATGGACATCTTGCAGGTGAAAACCTATAAGATGATCCTTTATCTAGAGGTGTTTTATCAGTAAACTCCAGTCCATTAATTGAATTGACGAACTTGTCTTCAACCACTATCTTATCTGAGTTAGGGTTTGCAATTAAAATAGGTTTTTCTATAGGTTTTTCTTATAAAGGCTCATCAATAGGTAAAAGGGCACATCTAAATCGAACCCTATGGAATTCATTACCAAAGAAATATGATATAGAAATACCAACCAGTATCGACCTTCGCATGTAACAAATTTCTTCATAATTAACAGTAAACTATGCCAACTAGGTTTTAACAGGGAGATAGGAATACCTTTTACACAATAGTTGGTTTTTCGGGAGGTAATAAACAAATTCCACTAGACTTCTTCTATCCTAGTGTTTTTAAACCATCTCTCTCCCTTTGATGGAAGCCCCATTGTTTTGTTGATGAAATCTTCTATCAATTATAATTGTATGTCTCCAATCTTAGCTCTGAACCCATCAAAGGTTCATGCAAAAGCTTCTGATACCTGGAGATTATAACCCTCAAATTTCTTGAGGAATATATCCCATCCAATATCCTTTAGGTCCTCAATAGCATTGTCATGGGATAGTAAGGATTGGCATCCATTCAGCTCTATGAAAATGACTGATGCCATGACCACTGTAACAAAGATGCAACATAGATCACTCATAATATTTTTAGGTTCCAATCATGTGAGAAACAGAAACAGGTCTGAACAAAGACTGGAAACATGAAAATAGCAGAGGCTATGGGTTATCATAACTCAGATAGTGAGAACCAAAACCAGAGGGTTCATTGTATTCCTTACCATCTCTCGCGATGAGTGCCAAAAACTACATAGTACAAAACCCTATGCAGATGATGAATAGATTCATTAATGTTTTGAGCCATGAAGGTAAGGAAAAAATGTAAGTACAACAGGTATATACTCATTGGTATGAATGTTGATACTACCATTGAAATCATGAGAAGAATAACAAAATTTAACCAAGTCTCTTCATGTATCAAAACAATTCGACAATGAACTATTGAACCATTGAATTCATAAAAGCCATATTAAAATAAAACAATCGATAATGGGTTAATCAACCATTTCATAGGATTTGAATTTCAATTACATATGGATGGTTTTTTTTTTAAATATATTTCTAAGGCACACAATTACTAAACCAAGCCAAGTTTTATGTTTAATTAATGCTTACAGTAATGAATTAAAAATAAAACAAACGAAAATGCAAGCAACAAAAAATTCAATACGGTAAGATTTAATCCAACAATCATTTCGAAACTCAAAAAAATGTTTACAAATTTGAGGTGATGGAAGCTATGGAAAAGTGTAATCTTGTTCGATCGTGTTAAATATAAAAATTCATGTGTGGCTACCAATAGTGGTGACATACTGGGTGAAGCATTTATCTCTGCATCACCAAAAAATTCATGTTAGGGTGAATCAGAAAGAATGAATTTTTAAGAAACAGTTGATAACAGGTCAAGCATCCTGATAAAAAACTCAAAAAACAACGTAGTCTAGCATCTGATTCATTTATGTCAAAATGAAATTTGGTATTAGGTATTGATTACGAGTGGAACAATATCTAGGAAACTGGGGCCACTGCTACCAACATGCATCCATAGCCTTGGAAGGTATGTCATGTAACCCACTCTAACACCTCTATCCTATCCAAGAGTCGTCCATCCATGATAAAGAACATATTTACTTTTGATCAATTCCAAAAATACATATCTGAAAATTTTCTTAAACATGACATTGCTTCGCTGCAAGTAGGCCTATTTAGTACCTCGACGAAGTTTCCTTGGCATCATGCATGCATTTACCCGCTGCTAACAGGCCTATTCAGTACCCCGATAGGTTTACAAACACTTCCCACACCTTGCAGTTCTTTAAAATATCTAGAATTTGTTTACAAATTTACAAAAACTTTATGATATTCAAGAGAGCGGGGTGATGCTGAAAATCTCAGATTTTGAAAACAAAACTTGATATTTTACAACTTATTTTCTTGTTTGACGACCTTCATCGTGATCTGAACACTAAAATTTCTCTTAAGAAACCATCTCGAGGACATGAAGGTATAATCGAGTTGTTTTACTTAAAATAGAGACATCGTTAAGAGTTTTATTAATGATAATCATGTCTTCCCGTAATTTTGAAGAGAAACCAGGAACATTGTTTTGAACAAAAATTTACTTATGTGGATCTGAGTTTTAGAATTTACAGCATTAGTTCTTTGAGGAGACATCAACTACTTCTCATGAATAAAAATTATGATTTCCCCTTCCACAAATGAAATGGTGACTCAGACCTGATTATTTGGAAAACAAATCAAAATCGAGAAAAATGAAAAGAACCAAAATTCAAAACAAAGAAGAAAATTAAAAATGTGTACAAAAGTGTGGATCTAAAATCATTAGGTAAAATAACTTTTGAGATATTGGCCATTGAATGGGAAAGTATTTGGATTTCCCTCCATATTATGCAGATGGAAAGAGCTGGGACCCAAGTTTTTAGAAATTACAAATGGTCCCAGCCACAAATTCTGGAACTTGGTATGTCCCCCTTCCCATCGTGAGCTTTGTCCCACTTGAGAACCAAGTCTCCGACATCAAATTACTATCTCAGTTCTTGTGATTTTATGAAACTATCATTTTAATAATCTTGATTAAGTTTTTGTTTGTTGATTCTGCCAAGCCATTTCCCTGAGGGTAGTAACTTGCAGAATACTTTAGTTTAATCCCTTTTTCCAAAGAAAAATTTTTCATATCAATGGATGAAAATTATGAGGCATTATCAAAGACCAAACATTTGTGAATGACGAATCGAGCGATGATATGAGAGTTAAGGAAAGATACTACCTGATTTGTGTTCACCACTTTCAAAGGTATGGCCTCAGGCCATCTAGTAAAATAATCCATTGTTGTAAGGATATACTTGTGTTGTTGTGAATAAGAAGGATTAATTGGTCCTATGATGTCAAGGCCCCGTTGCTGAAAAGGGGAATCTACCGTAACAGGATGCAAAGGGAATGCTTCCTTTTTCACCCATCCTACAGCCTTTTGGCAGATTATGCATTTACAACACAGTGCATGGGCATATTTAAACAAATTAGGACAATAGTACCCAACTCTTAGCACTTTGTGAGCAGTGGTATCTCGACCAAAGTGACTACTGACTTCACCTGCATGAAATTCATATTGAACTCTTTCCGACTCTTCCTTTTCTAAACAATGAAAAAAAATACCATCAAAGTTCTTTCGAAATAATACATCATTTATTAATTGGAAAGATGAAGATTTTAGCCCGAGTTCTCTAATGTTTTAGGATTAATATTGCGAGGAGAAGATCCATGTGTCAAATAAATTTAATGTTCTCAGACAAAGAATTGGCAGTAACTTGTGCACAACTGATTTGGTTTTCTTTATGTTGATTTATAGTTAAGTTGTTGATTTGACTTTCCTGTTCATCAAATGAATCAACCACTAGTTTACATATTCCTTGACCTCTAAAAATCTGTGCAGGGGTTATTTCGAGGTTATATTACTGTAATGATGGCATCCAATTTTCCCTTTTCTCACCCAGTTCTTTTTGTACTAATAGGTTTCTTACAGTTGGGTAAGGAACAATAACCTTGGTTCTGGATTTCAATAGGTATGAATGGAAGTGTTTCACTACTTTAAAAATATCATATGCATGTTGATATACTGCTAGGTAGTTAAGCTCTACTCCTTTGAAAGTTGAGCTCATGAAGGAAATGGGTATCTCATAGCTTTCAACGTTTTTCTGTGTTAACACATCATCATAAGATCGGTCATATGCAAAATTATAAAGAGTGAAGTCCTGAGAAACATTGAGACTCATCAAGGAAGGGGCTTCTATTATCGCTTTTATAATTGAATCAAAATATTGACTTTCTTGTGGTCCCCAAAGGTATAAAAAATCCTTTTTTATTAAATTATGTAATGGTCTTACCATTTTCAAAAAACTTGGGAAAAATCTTTTGACGAAATTAATCTTGCCCAAAAACGACAGCATGGATTTTTTGGAAAAAGGAGGGGGGAGTTTAGCAATAGCTTGGGTTCTTTTAGGGTCAATAATCATTCCATTTTTAAACACTATAAACCCAAGAATTTTACCTTACTCCACTGCAAAGACCAATTTCTTAGGGTTGAAGGATATGCCAAACTTGCTACATCATTCCAGGACAGCCCTGAGGTGAGACAAATGATCTTTCTTGTTTTTAGAGAATATGATGACATCATCAAGAGAAACCATGACCGACTGGTTAATGAGTCCACAGAAAGCAATGTCCATTTCTCTCTAAAAGGTGGCACTGGAATTTATCAATCCAAAATGCATTTTCTTATAGGCATGAGTTCCCCTTGGGGTGTGAGAGATGGTTTTAAGTTGGTATGAAGTAGACATGAGGACCTAGTTGTATCCTGAAAAACCATCTAGCAAAGATAGTCTTTCGGAACAAAACACCTGCTGTAGAATTTGTTCCATTGGAGGAACATGGTAGTTGTCTTTATCAGATGCTCGGTTTAGATTCTGAAAATCGACACAAAGTCGAATTTCACCACTTTTCTTCCTTACAGAGACCAGATTAGATACCCACTGCATGTGCCTTACAGGGAAAATTATCTTTGCAGTTAGTAATTTATTCAATTATTTTTTAACATTGGGTTCCAATTTAAGGTGCATCTTCCTCAATTTCTATTGAAAAGGATGAGTCTAGGGTTTCATGGGGATCACATATTATATGATGTTGGGGTTGAATGTTTTCAAGTCATCATACATCAAGGAAAAAATGTCTTTAAATTCTTTAAACAATTTTGTAAAAGTAGATTGTTCTTGCTCGAAACAACCTCTTCCCAGATTAATATTTTGAAGATTGTCCTTTGTTCCTAAATTAACCGTCTCATAAATCAAAGAAGATTTGCTCGTTTTGCAATTTACTGTCCCTCTAAATTTATCATGCAAGTCATAAAATTTCTCTAGTCTTACAAAAGATATGGGGATAGATTTTACCAGATCAGATGTTGATTCAAGAGATCTAGGATCTGATATTACCGTGAAGTTTCAGAGGTTTTCATCGTGAGTTCCTTCATCAATGACTGCACCTTGGAAATTATCTTCCATACGTAGGAAGTTGATAATATGTTGGTCATCATTGAATACTCTCCAATTTGTGATGTTATCATGGATCGACGACCTGAACAACAATTCAATTGAAAATGCATAAGGGGAAAGACCTTCAGTAGGAAATAGTTTAGAAGAAACATTGGCCAATAAATTAGCTTCTGAATTACTTAATCTAGAAATGGAAATTATGTTAAATTCTGAAAATTTTTGCATCAAACTCCATACCTTTGTTTCATAGATTTTTAGATGTGGTGATAAGAAATGTATGGAATTTATTACCTACCTAACCATGATTTTTGAATCATCGAATACCCTCAACTTCCACATGTCCATATCCAAAGCATTCCTAAGTCCTTGTAGAAATTCTTCGTACTGGACAGTGTTATTAGTACACTCAAACTCTAGCCAACAAGCAATAAAAGTCTTATTACCTGCAGGATCGATGAGTACACAACCAATGCATGCTCCTTCTTTGGATTTGGATCCATCAAAGCACAATGACCAGATTTGGGCTTCATCAACAGTACTTAGCATACTTGGCAAAGCTAATGTCTGATTATAAGTCATAACTTCTGATTGTTGCCCAGGATTAGTAATCGAAAAAATTCTGGTCATGAAATTACCGAAGAAGGTATTCATTCCCTGCATTTCAAATGAGTTTGCAGATGTGACAAAAATGTTCATTTGGATCATTAAGACATTTTACAGTGTGCTTCATATAACGTTCTTTGTTTATCCTGATTTTATTTGGCTGTCCATTTTCAGGTAGCCACAAATGAGAGCAATCTATGGCAAAGTAACCATGCAACTATTCTGACCGGTCCCTGCTTAACAAAAAACCATAAAATTCATGGATATCCAAAGCAATAATGTCAATTATCTGATGAACCTTAGGATTGGAACATAATATAACCAGAACATTCTTAAGCTCACAAATTACCTTAACGGTTGTTCGATCTAGATGAATGATTTTGAGATCAGAAGTTTTAACTTCTGCATTAATTTTTTGACAAACAAATAGAGGCATCAAGTTTGACGATGCACCAGAATCGACCATACAATTATGTACATTCCTATTAAAATTTTCAAAGGTTAACAAAAAAGGAGGGACATTTTTTCGAGTGTTAACATCAAAATTCTGCTGATTTTTAGTTGTTGTCCCTAAAACAATTTTATCTACATCTGCTACAGATTTTCCTGTTAAATCCCTTTTATCTAAAAGTTCAGATGTCGTTTTAGTTGGGATTTTTTTGGCTGTATCTAAATTGATTTATGTTGATTTCTTGCTGCTAAAATTGTTGTTTTTACTCTTTTCAGCGATACTTTGAAGCATTTTCTGCAAAATAAGGGGAAATTTTAGCAGCTCAAAAATAGAAATATCAGCTCTCAAATTTTTTAGATCTTCAATCAAATCGTATTATGAAACTGGGGCTGCTAAGATTTGTTTACTTTCATCTTTCTTTGACTATTTTGGAAACACATTTTTATTCACTTCAGAAAGGGGTTTGTTTTGTGTTTTTCTTCTTGTGTTGTAGGGGTGAACAATTTTGAAATTTTCTTGGAATATATTGTTCGAGAAGTGACTGAAGACATTGGGATATGATTCCTCTTCTTCCGATACTTCTTCCTCAACTACGTCTTCAGAACTTTCAGGAGGGGTAGAAGCATAATTATCATGTGCTTTGAAGATGGTTTGCAAAGCGTATTGTAAACTTTCGAAATTTAAACCATCTATGGTCGGGTTTGGCCGGTTGGGAGGAAAAGGTTTTCTAAAAGGAGGTTTAAAAATTCATTTTCTTGATGATGCCTCCTTAGCTGATCTCTTCAAGTCAATGACCTGATTGGAAAAATTTTGGAAATCTTTCTGCAATCTTTCTAAGTCTAAATTTTCTGGTTGATTTTTATTTTGAGGAGGCCTAGTAAAGATCGATATTTTCATTTTAGAGGATGAAGTTGTTTCAACTTCACTATTAAGATTGTCTTTTAAGCTTAATACATCATTTTCAATTTGTCTTTCCTCCTCGAAGGTTTCTAACAATGTATTATTTTTAGAACTTTTGACCCATATGGCGATATTATTGTGCAAGGGTTTAGTGTAATATGCAACAATTAGACTTTCCACAGGCATTGAGTCTGTAGGGATTTTATTCTTCAAACTAATAAATATTTGGTCAAAGTCTTTCAATTTTTCCTTAGGATTCATTTTTAGGATGGAGAGTTCCATAACCAATACTTCAGGAGATTTATCATCTCGAATGTTTCCAAGAAACAAGTTTCAAACTTGTCCCAAGAGACGATGGTTTAGGCTTATTGAGAAAAATACCATGTGGAGGCATTTCCATCAAAAGTATAAGGAAATAATATGCATACTACATCCTCGTGCTCGACACTTCAGAGTCTAATGGCCAACATAAATTTTTTGATGTGATATTCATCAGATTGTTTGGAATCCAAATCAAATTTAGGTAACCATTTCTCCAAATGTTTTGGTAGTGGGTGTTGAAGTCCAGGTACAGCCACGACATCTTGATCTAGCCAAGGTCTGGCATGACTATTTTGGTTTGACATGGGAGTTGGTTGTGTCGAAGGATGATATGGTTCTGATGAAGAGCTACCTTCATCTAAATATTCTCCTCCTGAAGAGGATGGATATGAACTAGGTGGGGAAGGTGGGATAACAGATCCTCTGACTCCAAGGGTAGGTGCTTCGATAAGATTGGTAGTATTATCACCTAAAGGGTTTTGGAGTAGACCAGTGCCTTGAAGGTTTTCTTGGATATCCGAGAAATCTAGGGGTTGATTAAGTGACCTACCAGGTTGTCTAATGCTGGGTAAGGCACTATGATTTCTAATGAGTGACTGGTGAACAATTTCTTGGATGTCAGCCCCTTGAGGAACTGGTGTCGTAGGTTTAATGATAATCTTAGGGTTATCGTTTGAGGTAGTTGTTGTTTCAAGTGTAACGTTGTTGTCTGAGTGACTACACGTTACGACAAGGGAGAGAGTGTGTGGTGGAGGATTATTGTGACCTCCACATGCCACATGCCATCAATTGAATTCAGGCCCTCCTTCTAGTGCCATTTGTTGATGGATGTGAGTGACACACTATCAACTGGAAGGGTAGATCTAGTCCAAGGTTTTCTAATTAACCCAAGACATTTGGTATTGTTAAGAACCAAATATCAATATAGCATAGAAAAACCTCAGAATAAGTACTCAACGCCTTGAAAAAGAGATAATTTTAGATAATAAGCCTCTTCAAGGGGGAAATCTCTTTTTACCCCACATAAATGTTCAAGTACAAGATGATTCCAAATGAAAATGTCTCCTTGGTATATATAAGAGACTAGGAGGTATAATTACAACTAACGGAATAAAACCGACATAAATAAAATAACATTACAAATGTAATATGCCCCAATTAAGGGGTAATGAGCCAATATTAGGGCTTAACATGCCCCTCCCCTTGAGACAAGTGTTGTCTAGAACACTTGAGTAACTCTGGATGATTCTGTATAAAAGACTCATCTTCCCAAGTGGAATCTTCAGTCGGTAGTTTCCTCCATTTAATGAGATACTCTGAAATGGATCTATTCCTCAGCTGGCGAATTCTTGTTTCAGTGATGGCTTCAGGATCTAATATGATTTTTCCTTCCTCATCAAGTTCTGGAAATATAGTTTGAAATGGGATCGTGTTTCCTATAGCCTTCTTTAAGTATGAAACGTGGAAAACTGGGTGTACTCATGAAGATGCAGGCAACTCCAATTTGTATGCCATAGTACCAATCTTTAGCAACACCTTATAAGGGACATAGTACTTTGGTGATAATTTATTATCCTTCTTGGCTTGCTTGAGGGACATCTGTTTGTATGGTTGTAGTCTTAAAAATACCCAATCCCCTACTTCAAAAATTCTTTCACTACAATGTTTATCTACTTGTTGTTTCATGTGATTTTGTACCATGGTCAGGTTGTCCTTTAAGATTTGGAGAACTTGTTGTTGATGCTCGATGTGATCTTCCACTACTTGAACCTTATATTTTTCTTTTAGAGAATAAGTGATGGAAGGAGGGTGGTATCCATAGAGTGCCATAAATGGTGTCATTTTTATTGCAGTATGAAAGGAAGTGTTATACCACCATTCTGCCAAGGGTAACCATTTGAACCATTTTGTTTGATTATCAGAGACAAAGAAATGAAGGTAGTCTTCCAGACATTTGTTCACTACCTCGGTTTGTCCATAAGATTGAGGATAATAGGATGATGTATGAGCCAATTTAGTACCCAAACAAGAAAATAATTCTATCCAAAAATGTCTAATGAAGATGGGATCTTTGTCACTTACAATAATCTTTAGGCTGCCATGTAGCTTTTGAACTGTCTCCATGAATGCAGTGGAAACTGTACTAGATTTGAAGGGATGAGAGAGTGCACAAAAGTGTGCGTACTTGGCCAATCTATCAACAATCACCATGATGACACTCTTTCCTTCAGACTTCGGTAACCCTGTGATGAAATCCATGGAAACCTCCTCCTAGCGCTGACTTGGGATGGCTAATGGTTGTAAAAGACCCAGGGTCTTAATTTTTTCCACCTTATTTTGTTGGCAAACCAAACATTCTACAACAAACCTTTGAACATTAGTTTTAAGGCCATCCAAAAAAAAATTCTTCTTGACTCTATGGTAGGTTTTCAAAAATCTCGAGTGCCTTCCTACTGGAGAGGTGTGAAATTCCAATAGTACCTTTTGTTTGAGTTGGGAGTTCTTACATAAATATAAGCGATATGTGTACCATAGTGAATCATTTTTCCATGTAAATGTATCTGATGCACTGGAATCCTACTGCAACCTTTGAAGTAGAGTCCACACTTTTTCGTCATTCTTCCATTCATCCCTTGCTTCTATTATCCAATCGGGTTGGTTGATCGAGATAGAATAGAGAAAGGCCTCAACATCTTTATTCTTTCTTGAGAGTGCATCTGCCACAACATTTTGCTTCCCCTTTTTATAGATGATTTCAAAATCATAACCCAATACCTTGGTTACCCATTTTTATTGTTCTTCTGAAGATAGTCTTTGTTCCAAGAAGTATTTAACACTATCATGATTTTTTTTGACCTTGAAGTGCCCACCTATTAGGTAAGGAAGAAATTTCTTCAATGCATGTAGTATTTCCATCATTTCCTTCTCATAAATGGGTTTGTGTAAGTCCTTTCCCTTGAGTGGTCAACTTTCAAAATCTAGGGGCCTTCCTTCTTGCATTAGGACAGTACCAATTCCATTTCCCGAGGAATCACATTCCACAATAAAGGTTTTTGTCAAGTCTGGAGTGGTCAAGATAGGAGATTTTCACATCACCTCTTTAAGTTGTTCAAAATATTTAGTTGGATATGGAGTCCATGAAAATACATCCTTCTTATTTAGTGCCATTAAAGGTGCTACTATTCTTCCATAGTGCCGAACAAACTTGAGGTAGTAACCTGTCAAACCCAAAAATATTCTAATATTCTTCAATGTTTTGGGAATCGACCAGTCCATCATGGCCTTAATCTTGTTAGGGTCTACCTTGACACCTTCATGAGATACAATATGACCCAAATACTCTACCTCCTTCACTCCAAAGAAACATTTGGATGGTTTGGCATATAGTTGTTGCTTCTTTAGTAGTTGTAGCACCTTGTCAACATGTCGCACATGATCCTCCCAAGACTTTCTATAGATTAGTATATCATCAAAAAATACTAACACAAATTTTTGAAGGAAGGGATTGAAAATGGAATTCATCAACCCTTGGAATGTGGAAGGTGCATTTGTAAGGAAAAAATCCATGACCAAAAATTCATAATGGCCTTCATGAGTTTGGAATGTTGTTTTTGGGATATCTTCTTCCTTCATTCTAATCTGATGATACCCTAAACGAAGATCCAATTTTTTGAAATAGATTGCTCCACGTAGTTCATCTAACAATTCATCAATGACGGGAATGGGAAACTTATATTTAATAGTGATCTTGTTGAGATCTCTATAATCTAGACACATACGCCATGAGCTATCTTTCATGAATACCATTACCACTGGTGCAGAGTAAGAACTTTGGCTAGGTCTAATAATGCCAAACTCTAACATTTCTTCAACCATGTGCTCAATTTCACTCTTTTGGGTGTAAGGGTATTTGTATGGCCTGATGTTAGGAGGAAAACTCCTAGGAATTAGGTGAATTTCATGATCATGATTTTGAGTGGGTGGAAGACCTTTGGGAATATCTTCAAATACTTTAGAATTCTTATCGATGATCCCTTGGAGATATTGAGGAATAGATGGCTTAGATGTTTGAACATCTAGTGGGCATAGTTGTGAAATAACGTCTTGATGCACCTTTTTCAATAATTTTGTCATGCCATTAGAGATTATCACCTTACCAGGTTTCCCTATGATACCTCTTAACTCAATTTATTTTCCTTCCAATGAAAATTTCATGAAAAGTTCTTGAAAATTAAAAGCCATTGCTCCTAATGATTGTAACCATTGGATTCCTAGTACAACATTTGCACCACCCATGGGTATAGCAATCATTAGACTATTCATTACATATCCCCCCATAGTAAGATTGATTTTATTACATTTTCCTGAGAAATATATAATTCCTCCATGTGCAATCATTACTTGAAACTCTGGCGCTGGATATACAAAGCAATTGAGAGCTTTGGCTAATTTATAGTGAATGAAATTATGAGTACTTCCATAATCAATTAGGACTATTACGTTTTTATTTTTGATGTATCCTTCAATATTGAGGGTTTGAGGAGTTCTAATTCCAGCCAATGCATTACAAGATATCATGGGAGTCAACTCTTTAGACGAAATTGCTTCTATGTTTTCATCTTGAGATGGTTCTTGTTCTTGTTCTTCTTCCTCTTCACAATCTATGTAGAATAATTTCTTCTCACCACACTTATGTCCCTTAATGTACTTGCTATCACAATTAAAGAATAAACCTTTTTATTTTCTTTCCTCCAATTGTTGAGGTGTCAACCTTGTAGGTTGAGGTGTTTTAGAAGAAGGAGAATTGTTCTCTTTGTATATGTTAGGATTGGTCCTTCTAGTAGCCATAGCCATATTTTTACTTTCAACATTTCTTTCCACCTTAAATACATTCTCCAATGATTTGGGTTCCCAAAGGAAAACCTCATGTTGAATGTTATCCTTTAAAGTTCCTATGAATACATCAATCAAGTGCTCATATGGAATATATGTTACCTTTATATTCAATCTTTGGAAGTTCTCAATGTGCTCGGTAACTGAACCCTTTTTCTTGAGATTTATCAATTGTCTAAAAATGGTATTGCTACTTGTATCCTCATAGTGTGTTGTCATTTCTTCCATGAAAATTGTCCAAGTGACGAGTGATTTGCGAGAAAAAATTCATCGATACCATACAAATTGATTGGGTTCTAAATATAAAGAAGCAATTCATACCTTTTCTGTATGTGGCACATTATGTAGATCAAAGAATTGCTCCATTTGAAGTATCCATGTGATTGGATCCTTGCCATCAAACTTCCTCATATCGATCTTAGGAACATGGTTGGTCTTCAACCCAAAGTTGGAGTTTCTCCATTCTTGATTCACCTTCCTTGTGTCCTCATCATGAATTTCATGGGATGCATTTTCACTTTTAGTTGTCTTCTCTGCTAAGAAATTTTTTAATACTTCCATGATCTCCTCTTTTAAACCGTCCATCTTTGCCTCCAACTTAGATTCCATCTCTTCTAATTCATATTTTTTTACTATCTTATTTTGTAAATCATTTATGTCCCTACTCATTTCTTCACCTTCATCAAGAGTCCAAGTAGGATTTTCTGGAGACTTATTTGGTGTAGAAGTTCCCTTTTTGGGTGGCATGTTGGCCAAGTATCACTTTTGAACCTTGATATTGAGGTGGTTCTAATAGACAATATTTCTTCTATTGTATCTCCCAAGTTTTGGCCCTTATGGGTATGAAACTTTATTTTATGTAGTTATTTGATATTTCTTCTCTACAATTCCACAGTTATGATCAAAATTGGATGTCCCAAGTGGAATTTATAGTAACTTCCCCACAAATTTCTGATTTTTGGCCTTTCCATGATATCTCACTTGTATAGCATTCCCCATACAAAATAATTGACATAAAATTCTAAAACTCATACGAGAAATACTACAGACTGTCCACTATCCAATGAAACTAGTCTCACTCAATTTGGATACTCTAGGAAGAAGTTATGATTGTTTTAACTTGAACACCTTCTTGAGACTAGTCAATAGGACTACTCAGATACCCTATCTTCCACAAGGTGTATATACAAATTTAAGTTGACCCATAAGTTGAAAGTTTTACCATAGATACCTTACTAATTTATGTGAATATCCTCTAGATTTCAGGTTCTGAAACCTTACAGAAAATGTTTTATAGAAAAAAGTCCACAATGACTCAGCTCAAGATGATTACAGAACCCTGTCTTTCATAAGTTGTATCTCCAAAATTATAGGGCCTCAAGAGATGAAATTTTAACCCAACGTACCTTGATCTGTCTACTAAATATCCTCCAAGTTGTTCCTTCTAAAACATTGTAGAGACAAAGTTATAGAGAAAATACCAAGGTGTCTCTAATGTAGCAATGAAACCCCAAGACCTTGAGCTCTAATACCATATTTTAAGAACCAAATATCAATATACCATAGAAAAACAAATTTACCAGAGTATGAACAAGGCAAGTAAATGAAGCAACAAAGTTATAGCTCTGCTACAACCTTTACAATATAAACCTTCTCAATTTCAGTTATCATATAGATATATCATTGGAGAACAAAAATAAATAGTCATTTCATAGTARATAACCTAGGCACATAGCCTTTTATATCTCCACTTTAAAAGTAACTCCTCTGTTTCTAATGCGTTTAATAAATTGTAATTTAAAAGTAATTGTAATAAAGTAAAGAATCAAATAGCATGAACTTTGAAGTACGTGATTAGATTTTAGTTGTGCATTGTGATAAGCAATGCAGTAAAATCAGAAGCAAAAGTGCCACATAATGACACAAATTCAACTTGAGATGTGTGCTCTCAACAACACTCCTACCATCGCTTCCCGGAATCAAAGCACATTTTTGATAGATCTATTTGGTATTTCTTTTGTCAGCATGTGAGCCACTGTATGTTTTATTTCTCACTGGAATGCGTGCTGATACAAACCATATCCACATAGGTCTTAGTTTTGATGGCTAAAGGAACATATCTGCAAATTAGTAAAAACAAATATATATAATAAAAGTTATACTGGCCGAGGGCCATTCTCCAAGCCTTCAGAACCAAGAGTCAGCACCTGTTCACACACCTACAGCAAATAGACATGCCCGTGCTAGAACCAAATTCCATGAGCCAACACATAACACAAAGCCTAGCGCTCATAACGCCCAGCCACATCATGGAGTGGACCACATTGAGATTTTTCATTACTCAACGCGCGCTAGCACCACTCCATAAACTAACAGCAAACACACAAGCCAGCACAACACCAACACCAAACCCCAAAGCCCAAGCCACGGGCTCCCTTCATCGGCCTGTACATAAAAGAAAGTGCAGAAAATGTAAACCCTGACAAAATCCATCAGTGCAGAAAATGTAAAGTAAAGTAAGAAAAAAATAACGTTATCGAGTTTACTTCTCATTAAACCATGGTCGATAGCCTAAATCGAATAAGCCATCCAATTCTGTGACCACGCAAAGTCATTTCAAGATACTTCAGTCAACATATAAGTTACTTAACATATCAGTGCAGAAAATGAAGATAGATATTCACACCGAAAAACCTCCTGGGATTTTAAAGACAAAAGAACCCAATACACAGGCACCTTACACAGCTCAGGTGCACCCTTTGCAGAAAATGGAGAATTCAAGTTAAGGCCGTCACATAGCACTCATAGAATAGAATGTATAGTTTAGCAAACAAGCAGGAAAGGGAATAGATGGGAATGGGTGTTGTGTTGGATACCCCCGCTAAGGTAAATGAAAGGAGCGAATACCAGAAACGAGAAATAGTTTCAGATTAAGAAACAAAAAAAAACTTGCCATACAAACCATAGCGAGCTTCCATTGACAGGGAAGGCCCGAGTTTGCAGGTCATATGAAGAAGCGGAGCTCTCATGTGCCTGCGCACTGTACTCACCATGGCAGCCATGCTCCCTCATGCCTCCCTGCACAGGTAACCACAACGAATGAAGGAGAGAAAATGGGGAGTTTAGGGTTTAAAGATGGAGGCCGATATTTTATTCCCTCAAATAGAAGTGAGGGACACGTGGGCTACATGCGAGCCCACGCTGCCGACTTAGCTCGCGCGGCCAATTCAAATTTTGTTTAATGTTATATTCACCATTTATTCTGCCCTTTAAATATTCCGCCATTTATTCTGCCATTTGGTATTAAATTTATTATATTCCGCCATTTGGTTGTTTAAATTTAAATATAAATTACATCAAATTTTGTTTAATGTTTAAATTTATATTTAAATTTTGATTAAATTTAAATTTATATTTAAATTTTGATTAAATTTTAAAATTTTATTTTTTTATATATATTTAAATATGTCTAGTTTAAAAAAAAAAAATACTAATTTTCATATAAGATTTTTTTTTAACGATAATTTTTATAAATACTAATATAATAATATATGAAGTTAAATTGTAATTAAATATAGTTAAATTGTAAAATATATTTAAATTGTAATTATAAAAGTAATTATATGATTAATTATATGATTAATGATTATTAAAAGTAATTATATATTGTAGTTATTATATATGAGGATTAAATATAGTTAAATTGTAATTATTAAAAGTATTAATAAATCTTAATTATGAAGTATTAAAAAAAAGGGGGGGGTTTAATTGTTAAAGTATAAATAAAGTTAATCAGTTTAGACCCGCACTGAACCCAAGGTTGTTATCTCGAAGGCTCACTAAGGTTTGTTTTCTCTTCCATGATCGTTTGATTGAAAGGGTTTCTCCTTCCTTACGACGATTTCAAGAGGTTGGCATAGTATTGGAGTTGACCAGCGCAGGACCATATTGAATATATGGTCGGCGCAATATTGGAGTGAACTGGTAGGCACACACAATTGGCTCATTGTAGGTAGACTGGCTAATAAGGAGAGAGTCATATCTTCCCGCAACCCCTGAGAAAATATTGAGACTGCAGCCATGCCATCCGTAAATAAAGAGGTCCTCTTTTTCACTTTATCTTCTCATAGGTGTTCAAATGGGAGAGAGTTAAGAACTAATAATAACTTCTAAAGGAGTTCATAGAGTTTCTTCGAGGGTTTACTGATGGGGGTAAAATAAAGATAATTTATCTTTAATTTGAGGTAAAATAAAGTTTAAATTTAATCTCTATTCTAAAATTTAGAATTAATCTAAGTTTTAATCTTTAAATGAGTATAATCCCTAAGTTAAATAATAAAATATGGCTGAAATTTAACTATTATTAGTTAAGATGTCATTAGGACTTAGACTAGGGCAAGCAGGAAGGAGGCGACATATTCATTAGGAGCGTATGCATAGGAAGTCGCGAGTGAAGCGCAAAGCTAGCATAGCTACAGGGAAAAGGAACCAATAGTTATTTTCGTAGGGGCGAAGAAACGAAGCTTAGATGCTTAAACCTAACCCTAACCTAGCCAATCCCCTAATGGAGTAATGTCTGTTTACAGACAAGTAAAGAAAACTTACGCCTAACCCTGTTTCTAGTTTGAGTAGCACCAATTTGAAACATCCTGGAACTCACCCTGACAACTTTGATTGATGCAGGTCAAAGCATACAGGATGGTCAGGACTCGAGGGAGTCGAGGCAGGGGAGCGTCGTCACAAGCTCCTCCAACACCACCAGTGCCACCACCACCATCGACCGAACTAGCCCTCATACTGTGCTCGTTGGAAGCCATCAACGAGACTTTAAAGTGGCGACAACCGGTAGGGACTGAAGCGGAACCCCCACCGTCTAGAACGGGTAATCCAGAAGTGTTAAGGGATTCAGTGGGAGGACCTCCACCTGAAGACATCACGTGAGAGTTGCAGAAGATCAAACTTCCGGAGTTTGCTGGAGGTCGCGCCAATGAACGCGCGGAAGCATGGTTGGAAGGCATGATCGGGTGTTTTGCCCTAAGGGACTATGCATCCAACTCAAAGGCGAAGATCGCCATTTTTCAGTTAAGGGACATCGCCTTGAATTGGTGGGGTAACCTGGAAAGACAACTACACCTTACCCTAGACACGGTATCTTGGGAACTTTTCGAGGAAAGGTTCAGGAGGAAATATCTACCGCCGTACTACGAGGAGAAACAGGTTGGGTCATTTCATGCCTTAGTACAGGGAAACAAAATTGTAGAAGAATATGAGATCAGGTTTATGGAACTGGTCAAATATGTGTCGTATATGCATAACGACCAGCGACAGGCAGAGCGCTTCATCTATGGATTGAACCCTAGGATAAGAGATATGGTGTGGATGTGGAATCCGTCTTCAGTAGCGGAGGTGGTGGAAAATGCGCATTACGTGGAAGAACATATGAACTTGATTGGAGGTGCAAGGCTGACATTTCTGCATCGCCCGGGATTCATAGGAAAGGCCCCGAGGACATTTCCTAAGGGAGGGGGCTCAAGGCCACCGCCATATGGTAACAGATTTGCACCAAGGACAGAAGCTGCAGGGATTTCAATGGCAGCGAGTGCAGTGCCTCGATCATCGCCAGTAACGCAGACAGGTCCAGTGGGACAAGTATAGTCCAGGATCTGCTACTTGGGAAGACGTCGAGACACTACGGCGAGACTATCCCTCATTATTTTGACCACCTCGAGAACATGTTTCTCGAAGGTGGGGTGTATGTAACACCACCTTTTGACTTAGACAACCAGGATTACCTGAGGCCTATACACTTTGTTTTCTCGCCACGGTGAAACTATTAAGTAATACACTCAAACTTTAAAATTTATGAACCCTAACGAATGTTTAAGTGTTATTGATGATGATGCATGTAATGCGATCTATTATGTGAAATTTTACGAATGTTTAAGTGTTATTGATGATGATGCATGTAATGCGATCTATTATGTGAATGTAAATTTTACAAATGTTTAAATGTTGTTGATGATGATGTATATGATGCGACATATTGTGAGAATGTGAATTTAATGAATATTTAAATACTGTCAGAATGATGTCGGATACGATGGAATCTATTTTGGGCAAATGATGATATTGTGAATGGGTGATGAATTTGAATTATGGGATATTACGAGATCTATTTCTAATTGGAAAACTTTGATGTTAACTTATTGGTACAGGGATACCAAAGTGAAATGATGCTAGTATGCAATTACATGATGATAATGCATAGAAATGTATGAGTTTGTGTTACAGACTAATCTGCAGGTTATGGGCTATGAAATAGCCAAGGGATAGTGATGATGAAAGTGTATATCAGGACCACTGACCGAGAAACATTATGGTATGAATATTGTATATGGAAATTATATTGATTTGAATGCATTGCTACGATACATGGACTATTGCATGATTTTGGTACTAACACTGCCCAAAACAAAATAAACGATGACAAAACCTCTAGCAACACGGTGCCACTATATATTCCATTGTAGGGTGTTGACCCTGGTTCTGTTAGGAGGGGTGGAGGAATTTCCCACCGGGTATCCTCCATTGTAGGGTGGGTCATTGTAGGGGTGGACCCTAGATCTGATTAGGAGGGGTGGAGGTGTTTCCCACTGTGTATCCTCTGAAACCTGAAGTCCTGGGAGGGCGTTGCTGGTTCACGCTCCCCAAGACGTGTGATGAGGACTGTCAGTTGCCTGCTAGGGAAGCTTGGTCGAGATAGCGACACTTCCACTTACGGGTTCTATTTGGAGTTAGGTCAGTATAGCTGACGCTCCAAGATAGTCTAGCATAGGACGGATAGGAATGGAGTTGGAAGTAGGTTAGGGAGGAAGGATGAGTAGAATAGTTGAGACTATATGGAGATCTGTCTTACGGTGGGATTTGATAAAGGAAAATGTGTATATATGAATATTCATTATTATGTAACTAAACCACAGTTGTTTAAAATAAAATTATTGAACCGAACAATTGTAATTAAATGAATTCTCACACAATTAATTGATTGTTGTCTTTTATAAAAAACTAGTCTCGTTGACTGGATTGGATGCATACATAAAATACTAAAGGATGACAGATTGATTATTAGTACATGTACGAGAATTGTATGTACTAGCTACACATGCATTTCTTGTACATATAC
>JASDQU010306437.1:6622-18070 GCA_032191745.1 Picea mariana | reverse complement strand
TGATTATTATTAATGAGTTAGTCATGATGGTTAATGATTCATTTAAATATTAATTAATTCATTAATTAATTAAGTATTAAATAAAAGGTGGAGAATAAAATATAACATTAAATTAAGTTGCGTATACAAGAAGGGATCACATAAGAATCTCGAGAAGATAAAAGAACTAATGGGAATGGATAAGGGTAATTAAATGTAGGGATAAGGAATTTAATGGAAGGAGTAGTGTCGGTGAAGGGGGGGATAAGGAAGGAAGGAAGGAGTTGGAGGGGGGAATTCTATGGGGGGACTGTTTTCTTGCTATGGGCAGAGAGCCGAGAGGGGCTGTGAGATTGGTGTGCTCATATTGAGGCACGGGTTTTTCTGGTTGTGACATATTGATCAGGCAGGCACCGAGTTGCTAGAGGTTTTGGGCACGGAGGGCCAGGATATCCGTAGATATCCTGGAGCTAGGTCATTTTCCTAGTTGGCAGGGTGGACAATAGTTTTGGGCAATTATTTTTCTGTGTTTGCGACAGGACTGGACTGTGTAGTAGGTAGCAGGAGAGAAGCAGCAAGGCAGTTGGCAACAGAAATTAGCATCAGAACCAGGTAACCTGTTAAACTACGCATTTATTTTATTCTGCTATGAAGTCGTTAATCTTTGATGAATCTAAATTATTGAAGTCACTGGTATGAATATCAATATTATGCTGAATAGATATTGTCTTAGTTAAGAAATAAATTGCTTATGAGGATAACGATGTTTATATATATATGGGCATTACATTCCATTTGTCCTCCAACAATAAATATAAAATATTTTGTTTCATATAAGTGTCATAGTCAAATAGTTAGTTGGGTCAAATCAGATATCTGCCCAACGGTCATAATTATTAATTACATTTAACCAAATTCGAAATTCAGAATTGCCATAAATGGCAAAAAATTTTCAATTTTGAATTTACAAAAAAGGAAATAATTTTCCTATGAAATTTCAAATTCAAAAATAATTTATTTTTGGGGATGTCACAAGTGGCTTACACCATGAAATATTTTATGCAAAACATTTTCCATAAATTGGTTGATGAGGGTGCCTCCACTTGTGTGATGTCATTGGCATGTTGGAATGCCATTGACTAGCCTGATTTGTCTCTGTCACCTATGCTTCTTACAATGTTTGATGGTCGGTCATTTAGACCACATAGAATTATTCCTTATTTCCACGTGCAGTTGGGAGGTAAAATTGTGTGTGTCAAAGTTGAAGTGGTCGATGCACCTCTTGACTACAACCTTTTGTTAGGAAGGAGTTGGACTTATGCGATGCATGTGGTGGTTTCTACGGTTTTTTGGGTCTTGTGTTTTCCAGATGAGTGTTAGATTGTGACCATCAACTAGTTGTCCTTCTCTCTTCTAGACCATTCATCGGGGGCTTGCATGGTCCCAATAATTGATAATCCGCATCCTGGCACTATCAACTTAGGTGTTGGTTTTTTTCCATCGTTGATGGGAAATTTTGATTACCCTCCACCTTCTAGCGATATAAGGCTTCTACCAGTTGTTCTCGACTAACCAAGGGATGAAATTTTACAAGCATCATTGTTTTGAACGAGCTACTTTAATGATCCATGGACATTAACTTCCCCATAGAATTTGATGGAGGGGATGGGGCATCATGGAATGGACATGTCCTTATATGTAGCTGAGGTTGTGTACAACATTGTCTAGCAAACATCATCCAACCCCGATCTGGCTCCTTCACAGGAGTTAGATCTAGTTCTCGATCCTATTTTGGCTCAATATTATCTTGCCACTCAATATCCTTTAGATTTGGTCTTTCCCTCTAACGAGGTGATTCTCAAGGCAATGAATGGTCTCAATAGAACTTGGGATGATCTACATCATAGATCTTACTTCCTTCCCAAGCTTAGGATAATAAAGGTAGGAGAATTCATTTTGACCGTGAATGGAGATAATACTTGTCCTATCAATCCTCTAGCTATGCAAGGAGTTTACATTGAGGGTAACATGGAAAGAATTGCTACAATGATTCCAATCAATATCTCCAAAACCCCTGGCATTGTGGAGAATGTTTTCATCGCAGTGGATTTCTCCCCCAAAGAGATTCAGACTTGCACTGAGTTATTCAAAGAATTATGCAACGTTGTTTCCTAGTCTTATGAGGAAATTCCAAGAATCAACCCATGAATCGTTGAACATGAAATCACAACCTATGATGATGCCAAACCGGTCCAACAAAGGATTCGTTCTATAAATATTAAGAAGAGGTAGAAATCAAGGTAGAAGTAGAAAAACTACTTAAAGATGGTTTTATCTACCCTGTATAATTAACAGAATGGGTGTCAAACCTGGTTCTAGTTAACAAGAAATAGGGCATGATTCATGTGTGTATGGACTTCTGTAATTTGAATAACAATTTTGCTACCCTGTTTATTGATCAGATTGTCGATGAATGCACAAGTTTTGAAGTATTTTTGTTCATGGATGGTTTTTTAGGATACAATCAGATTCAAATCAAACCTGAGGATGAACATAAAATGAATTTTATTTGTCCTTGGGGTACCTTCACATATCATAAGATTTTGTTTGGCCTGAAGAATGCTAGAGCCACCTTTTAGCAAGCTATGTCATTCAATTTTCATGACCTCAAACACATAATCAAGGCGTATCTTGATGATCTAGCATCATGTTCTCACAATAGATCTAATCATCCTTCCCATATTCAACTAATCTTTGAGAGATGTCATTCCTATCATATGCGCTTGAATCCTAAGAAGTGCAGTTTTTGCATGATGTTAGGTCATATTTTAGGTTTTATTGTATCGACAATAGGGATCATGGTTGATCCTCTCAAGGTTAATGCAATAGTTCAATTGCCTCCCTCATGCACGATACCCCAGCTTCAGGGCTTATAGAGGAAAGCGAATTTTCTTCAGTGTTTTGTCACAAATTATGCCGAGATCAATAAAAGGTTTATGCATCTCTTAAAAAAAGGGGTCCCATTTTGTTGGGATGAAGATGCTCAAAGCTCTTTTAAAGCATTGAAATGTGCCTTGACATCTGCCCCTCTGCTCTGGCCTCCTGATTATAATAAATATTTTTTGTTGTATTTGGTTGTTGCAGAGTCAACCGTCACCATGTTATTGGTTCAAGAAGATGAAATGATCAAAGACAACGTTATATATTACCTTAGCCGAGGCCTGGTTGGACTGAAACTCAACTATTCTCATGTTGAGAAACTTGCCTTGGCAGTTGTTGATGCTGTCCAATGGTCCCATCACTACATTTTTCTTCGCAAGACCATTGTCATTGTCTTCATCAACCCTTTCTAATATGTGTTAACATGATGGTTCATTGGTATAAATATCAGTATATGGATAGTGATCTTACAGGAATTTGACTTAGATTTTGTTTCTATGAAATCCAAAAACTGATTGGTCTTTGTCAAAATCATTTCAGAACTTCCAGTCGATTCTAGTGATATCATGCCTGAAGAATCGCCTATTAATGGAGTTTTTTTTTCTAATTGCATCTTTGGATCCATGATATGGAGATATACTTGTGTATCTCTAGAGTTTGAAGTGACACACTTCTTCTTCCCACAATGAGCGTTGATGAATTTGACATCAATCGCAAAAATATTTTATACTCGATGACACTTTGTATTTTCGACGTATAGATTTCAGTCTTTAGGGATGCCTTATCTAGAAGAATCAGAGCTCATTTTGAAAAACTGTCACATTAGAGCACGTGGCGATCATTTTTCTGGGTTGGAAATAGCCCAAAATATTATATGTGCAAGTTACTTTTGGCCCTCGTTAATCAAGTATTGTGTTGAGGTGATCAAGAAGTGCCACCCGTGTCATATCTTCTGTCAGAAGCTGCGGGAAAATCCTACTCCTAAGTTTTCAGTCATTGTTGTTGGTCATTTCACCAAGTGGGGGATTACCTTTACTACACATCACCCGACCTCATCCAGGGGGAATCATTACATCATCGTAGTAGTAGACTACTTCACAAAGTGGGTGGAAGCTATGCCAATGTTTAGAAAGGAGGGAGAAATTGTGACTCTTTTCATATTTAATCAGATAGTGGCAGGGTTCAGTATCCCGAAGGATATTGTCACTGACCATGGTAGTTACTTCCAAAATAAAATGATGATTGAGTTAATGTCAAATCTTGGGTTCAAATAGGAACATTTGTCACCTTATTACCCATAAGAAAATGATCAGGTTGAAGTTGTGAATAAGTCTCTCAAGACTATTCTTCAATGAACGATCACTTATGCCAAGTCAAATTGGAACTTGATGTTATATTCAACATTGTGAGCCTACCAAAATTATGTGAAGACTACCACTAGTTTTTCACCTTTTCAACTCGTATATGGGCTGGAAGAAGTCTTATCTATTGAGTGTCGAATTCCTTCTTTAATGTTGGAAGTGGAATTATTGCCAGACACTTCAACTCTTGAGGAACGCCTTATTGAGTGTCAAATTCCTTCTTTAATGTTGGAATTGGAATTATTGCCGGACACTTCACCTCTTGAGGAATGCCTTCTATATCTCAAGAAACTCGATGAGCAGCGTCATGATGCAGCCTTAGCCAATGAGGCCCATAAGAAAGGAGTCAAGTGTCAGTATGATCAGTCCATTCGTCCTCAGATTTACTCCAAAGGGGATCTTGTCCTAGTCTATGATCAAGATAAAGATCCCCTAGGGGCAGGAAAGATCAAACCCATGTAGTTCGGATAGTTCATTTTGAAACAGGTCTTGGAGAAGGGAACTTACCATTTGGTTGATTTTGAGGGAAATTCATTGGCAGAGCCTAGAAATGGTATCTACCTTTAGAAGTACTACTCTTAGGTTGGTCACCTCGGTAACTTCTTGTATATATGTATAGCTTCTTAATTTTTTTCTTTTTGTTTTGTGGACGTGTAGGTATTTATGTCTTCTTTTTCAGTGTGGCAAATGTCAAGTGATTTAGATGTTTATTTTTGGTTCGCATACGATGCTAGCCAATAAACTTGGAGGATTTATTCTGAATCTTGGGTGATTTTAACACCTGGAGGCCAGTTGCTATCATCTATAGGTATTTGTCTAGGTGACACTACGAAAAATTTTGTTGAATAAAAAACAGTGATATAATTGCTTCGTGACTCTTTGTCACATGGCAACTTTCACCTCTGAGTCTACCTAGATGTTCAGTTGGTTGTGTCCTAGTTAAATGGGGTTTACCGCATTTATTAGACCACTCTTCATCGATGATTCCTTAGGGTACGTCTTTTAGAACGATATTTCTATTACATTACATATATCCATGTTCCTAGGAGATTTAATCATCTAACAAATACCCTAGCTAATCAAGTTTTAGATTGGCATGTTTCTCACATATAAAAGAGAACCACACACATACACATGTAAATACATTTGTAAAAGTGTCATCCATAAAACAAGAAAGATGTATATATATGTGTGTGTGTGTGTGTGTAGTGTCATGATTACATAGGTAGGCATGAAAGCCTCCAAATTGATCAATATAAATCGCTGGGCTTATTCCCTCAAAAAATACATATGGTACAAAAATTTCCCTCGACACATAAATAGTCTAATACTAGCTAAGGACGAGGCCTATTGGCCCTACTGTACAACAACATTTGAAAAATGCTGAAACAACTAAACCCATGTCTGAGGCACCCCTACTACATGAGTTTTCATAGTAGAGGAGAGATCGTTGATCTCGGCCATAGGA
The DNA here is from genome assembly GCA_032191745.1 of Picea mariana. Lineage (NCBI taxonomy): Eukaryota > Viridiplantae > Streptophyta > Pinopsida > Pinales > Pinaceae > Picea > Picea mariana. Next base: position 12,322 of record JASDQU010306437.1, on the reverse strand, counting down.
ACAACACGAGTGAAAACAATGAAGTTGCACTGCACTCGTCACAAAACTCTATCATCCTCTCTGGTTGGGGGTCCCCCTGCAGGTAATAGTCCTCCTGCCACTGCTGGTCCTACCTCAAGTCGAGGACATCGCTGAGTCCTAGCAAAGTATTATAGTCGTACGAGCCCCACATATGTACATAGTAGATACACGAGTCAATACTCTATACACACATAAAAAACATATATATGAAAATTAAAAAATTAAATAAACTTAAAAATATGTTACCTATCTCGCATCGCTCCTCGCGATGAGGTACATGCATGTCTAGGTCTCTGCTAAAGTTTATCCCTTCATATGGGTAATCCTCGATCACTGAGATTTGATCTTCCCACCATTCAAAAAATTTATCGTCAAAGGCCTCTATGGTCCTGCCTCCACCCTGTCTAGGAAGCAATGCTTACCACCTGCTCACTGTTGGGAAGGAGGCTACATGCCCCCACACTATCTCTCTGGGACTCAGACTGGGCACCCTCTTGAAGAAGAAGGAACACAAGATAGTACCGAACTTGAAGTTCTTGTTAGTACGTCACTGACACTCTGTAAGTTGTCTCTTCATGCATACCAGCATGGTCATACTCCAATCAAATATGGTGGCCTCCAAACACTGAATGACACAATGCATATGTGCCTAAGAGGCTTCGTGAAGGGTTGTAGATCCAATAATCTTCCCAATCAAAAGTAATATCACACGCAGAGATAGGCTAGTAATATTATGGATTGGCACCTAAGAACCTACCATCTCAGTGTCTGACTCAAAGTACATCCAAATGTAGTCCTCGATGTTGAAATTCCCTGGAGGAAAAGTACTCAAGTTAACTTGTTCCCCTCTTCTCGAGAGGCCAGTCAAGAAGTAAATGTCCTCTGTGGTTGGGGTCAGTGATTGACCCTCTAGCATGAAATCCTCTACATCAAGATTCCAATACTCCATAAGAGCATTGAGAAACCTCAGTTGTGCCCTCATAAACAGACACTGGAAGAACTTCCATAACCCGCACTGTTTAAGTACAATGATGTCCATAGGGTCCTCCTTGACCAAGATGTCGAACTCCTCATAATATCTCTCTCTCTAGTGAACATACACCCTGTTACATGGAAAAATGGAGAGGAGTCATCACTTGCTTTTTATTTTTTCAAAGTGGTAGAGGGTGTATGCGGGCTACTTTGTACATAGTTGCATATGTATGCGGGTTGTTTAGTCATCTTCCTGAGTACATACATGGGTTTCCCTTGGACAACCCATGTACATGCAGGGCCACTCTTTTTAGAAGAGCATGCCCCCTCTAAACACAAAATTAAATCATAAATAAGGAATTGAATTGCAATTGTATAAGTTTTGTACTTAATTGGTCCAAACAGAAGGTTTTTTCGTCCAATGAAGCTTCCAAAATTCACTCTTTTAGCAAAGGGGTCTTTTCACCTTTTGGTTGATTTTCAAATTGCAATGATAAAAACGAGTTGTCCAATCCTATTTATAGACTTTTTTGGCCCTTTTTTTCCCTTTTTGGCACCCTTTGTCTTTTTTCCTGGCTTGGTGATCACTCGATTTCACTTCTGAGTTTTCTATTGGTCGTTTTGATACTCTTTTTCTTTCAGTTTGGTAATTTTTTGGGGATGGGTCACTTTTGTGGTATCCTTTGGTAAAAATCATTTTTTCCAACTTTTTGCATATAAGTTAGGATTTCATTCCCACAGTTTTCATATCATTGTATTTTTTTATTTTCCATAGGATCAACCCCACCAAAGTGCGACATGGAACCTTCATTGTTGCTTTAGAAGTATTGAAATTAGGTGGTAGAGCCTACCTTTACATGGATTTCGTAGGTAGATCCTTGCTGCATTTTTGGAATCCATGCTATGAGTAATGACTATAGGCTTGGGAGTCATGATTACGAAATGAAGCCTCATTATTTTGATTCACCATCATCCTAGGCCTTACCCTTGGGACTCCCTAATGAGCACGCTTTCTTGTCTTTCAACATTGCTTTGAAATTCAAAAGCAACATCCAACGAGATTGTATTTATTCTTTTCAATATCATCTAGATTAAATGAGAAAAGTATCCCCCTAGAGACTTCTTTAATCCCTTTTTAGACTCTCTAAAAATGAAAATATTTCCAAGCTATCTTGTTTTCGTTCATGCTCACCAAAATCAAACTTGAAGGCACATCTGTGTGGCAATAGTTTACCCATTTTTCGATCTCAATGGATAATTTTATGAACAAAGGTATGCTCTAGGAACTTCGGTTCAGTAGAAGAGTATTATAAGGCATAAGTTTAACCCTTTTTTGGGCATGAGGGACCAAATCTTCGAAAAAGGAACATTCTCCTTGGTTTTGGTATATCACCTTTTTTGGGCCTTATAGATTACTTAGGAAAAAAGAACCCCCCCATAGTCCATAGTTAATCTCTTTTTAGAATCCCAAAAATTGAAAATATCATCGAGTGACCTTGTTCCTTCACACTCGTTAAATTTTTCCAAAAGAACATCTATTGGCATGCATTTAACCCTTTTTCTAGCGTGTAGATTATAGTGAAAAAATGTACACCTCAGGAGATTCGTCTCATCGGGAGAGTTCACCTCAGTTACATTTATACTTTTTCGGGCTAAGGAGACTAAACTAAGAAAAAATCCGTGAGTCCATAGTTAATCTCTTTTCAAACTCCTTAAAATTGAAAATATTATCAAGTGATCTTGTCTTTGTCACACTCGTTAAAATGGTTTTGAATAGACATCTTTTTGGTGCAAGTTTAACCCTTTTTCAAACTGACTAGACTATTTCTGAAAAATGTACTCCCTGGAGTTTTCTTTTGTGTTTTTTCAGACTCTCTAAACATGAAAAAAATATCGATCTTACCTTCTATGGGCTCGTAAAAAATTACATGGGAGGGGTCTCACTATGTCTTGTTTAATCACATTGTGGGTCTCATATTTGTGTATTTGGCCTAATTTCAGCTCCATGTTTCTCTCAACTGAACCTTTCAATCATTCCTTATATGAAATCCTTAGATCACTTCTTTCCTCTGCGACTTGACACCTGACCCATGGAGGAAGTTTCCCCGAGTGTCCTTTTCCTGCACATGTCTCCTTACTCTGAGCATTAGTATGTTCCATGTTCTTGGAAATAGTATGATTTCTTGTGGCACTCATTCCTCCTTCGTAACGTAGCATTCTTTTATTCTTTTTCAAGCTATTTGAAAAATTGAAATAGACAAAAAAATATTTATTCTTTTTCAGTAGCAAAGAGAGTCGCCCTTGGACAAAGCAAGTCCTTCCATTTTTTCGTCAAGCATTGGGATCTAATATGACCTTAGGAAGTTTTTCTCGCTATATAGAGTTGTTTCCTCCTTCGTTTGGTTACTCTTCCAAAAATATTGAGATTTTGTGTTGCCTCCTGCATCACAAACTTATGTCAATTTCATGTTGCCTGAGTCTGATCATCTTTCGTGCTTTTGTCAAAGGAAATTTTTTCCCAAACCGATTTGACTTTTTTGCACTTTGTCTCTTGAATTTCATGAGTCGGCCATCCTGAGAGTCTATTCAAGTCCAGATTCAAAATCAATGAAGTTCTCTTCCTGATCATCGATATCTTCCTATCTTTTCTCAACAAACTGTCGAAAACCTTAGGGTAGTGAGTTATATACTCAAAAACCTGATTTATGAAGATCTTGAAATTGTTTCTTGCACTATGAAGAACTCATGTCCAGCCACAGGCATCACTATCTTCTTGAAGATACATGTTGTAAATGTATATATTCGACTAATTTTGAGATGTAGATCTGTTGTGTATTTCTCGCAACTACACTTTATATAGTTATATGAAATGGATATGTAGTGTATTTGATTGGAAACCATGATTTAGTTCATACCGAGCATGGGTATGCCCACCTCAAAGAGACAATTCTTGTTTTGCAGATGACACCTCCCAAACTCTGGTCTCGAGCTTACTCAATTTTTTTCATTTAAAGATGTTGTAATGTCTTTCAGCCATTAGTTTCCCTTTTGACCTCATACATTAGGGGGCATCTATTATAACCCTAAAATTTCTTACTCATGCATACATAGAATTGGCCCTCTTACTTGCATAAATTTTCAAATGATTGCTAAGAAGCTCTATTTAAAAAACCAATTTTTAGAGCATGTACGTGCCTTGCACCACTACATCCCACATACATACACATGTTCCATGCTTGAAATCCAATGTACATATTCTTTATACACAATACACAGCCTGTGTATACCTCCAAAAGTTGAAAAAATTAAAAAGTTGTAAGGAATTCGGTGGAATTCATGGGCTATTGTAGGTTTCCCAACCAATTCACCTACTATAGCCCTTCCCCCAACCAAATAACCATCCTTTTGTCATATAAAATGAGGTGTTGGGGTCTCATTTCACAACTAAGCATAAGAACAATGAAACTCTACCCAATTTCACTTCCCTTCCTTGCACAAGAATTTGGTACCTTTTGTGAGTTACTTCCTCAACATTCCCTCTTCATCCCCTTCTTCTTCCATTCAATCCATTCCCTTCCCTTGAGGTGATCATGATATTGAGAGAAGAGTCCTATTGAAGGTGCATTTGGAGCAATTTAAAGAGGATCCCAAACCGGGTTCATGAAACAGTGGCCAACATGGATTGTAAGTTTCAGTCTTTGTTTGATGAATAAAAGTATATCTTTTCCCTATCCCAAATGATGATGTTTTGTGTATTTTATTTGATTTATACATAGAATTTGATATCTAACCGTAATTGATGAATAGAAATAACATGCTTGTAGTCCTTGTTTTCCTAGTATTGGATGTAATTCAGCCTTGAGAGAAAACTTGGATTTTTTGGAACTACAGAGTTTTAGGAGACCATCACCAGACATGGGATAAAAGGTACAATTACTGATCTTCTCTTCTACTTCCTTTTATTCAGTGATTTTGGTATGTTTGGGGTAGAGTAGAAACTAGATTGACTTTTAGACGGTCATTCGCTCTGTCTATATCTTAAACCCTAGTATAGTTAAAGGGATTTTCCTGCTAGCAGAGAAAGAGGTGCTAGATGTAGGAGAGAAAGAGAGGAGAAACATAGTTACTAACTTAACGAGAACTCTACAGAGTTCTCATTTTTTGGGGGGGCAAGTTTTTTACCCCATTTTTTAAAATGGTGCTACCAATAGAACCCCGCTCCCTTTTTAGGTGGCTTTTTGATATCATAGATTTTCTAATACATAATATTTCCACTTTTTTGTTTTTAAATGTTTGTTTTTTCATTTATTTTCAAATTGTTCAATTTTTTTATTTTTTATTTTTTTCTCAACGGTGTTTTCCCATCTATTTTCAAACTTTTCTATTTTTATTTTTATTTTTATTTTTATTCAGTGGTGTTTTTAATCATATTTTCATGCTCAATCCAATGTTAAAAATGTTGTACACCATGTTTTTTTTAAATTAAGATTTTTCATCTAATTATGTGTCCTTAATTAAATTATGGTTCCATACTTTTTAAATATAGTGGAAAATATCACTTTTAACATTTTGTTTTACCTTTACTTCAATACATAGAAAATAATTGTAGTTAAATGACACTTTTTTAAATATTTATCAAAAGTATATAATTTATTTTTTGGATCAATTAAAAACTATAAAAAAAAGAGAAAAAAAGAATTGAAATTA